>OU898284.1:3061278-3089227 GCA_918026665.1 Diabrotica balteata
CATGACGTTACCCGACGGTACGCTGATGAAATACTACCAGGCACCTGATTTTAATGGTTATTTGTGGGTGAGTTTTCACAAAATGTTGTCGTATTGCATTAAGAATATTACTTTTGAAAAGAAATAACGGTGTTAAGAAAACAAAGAAAAATATATATCAGGCTATGATTCAGCCGGTGCTGACGTATGGGTCAGAAGTGTGGGTCTTTAACAATAATATGTCACAAAAACTCCTTTCAACGGAAATGATGTACTGGAGAAGATGTTCCGGGTTAACTTTGTTTGACCACATAAGAAATGAAAACATAAGAGAGAGAATGAAAGTAAAGAACACAATAATGGATACGATAGCCGAAAAACAATTAAAATGGTATGGACACGGATGAACGAAGAAAGGATACCACGAAAGGTTTGGAACTGGAGACCTACACAGAGAAATAAACGGGAAGGCCAAGAAAGAAATGGATATCCAATATTCATATAGAAATGGAAAATAGAGGTCTTCAAGAAGGAGACTGGGCCGATAAGAAATTATGGCGATTGGGATGCGAGAAGCGACAAAATTAAAGTTGCAAACACTCGCTATATATATATATATATATATATATATATATATATATATATATATATATAAATAACGGTGTCCGTCTCTCTCTATTGGCACTTAGGGTATACCTCAATGCCACGGATAAGCTGTAAGCGGTACTTAATAATAAATGTCGCAACAAGACGAGTCTACCTTCTCTAGTTCGGACTTCCAACAGATGTAACCGGTAAAAATGATAATTGAGAAGTGGATTTGTGTGCTAATAAAGAAATAAATATATAGCCGCTTACCACTGAGTGTTAACGAACTACAAAATGTCTGCCCTGACAATCCTATTGAATTCAGAGTATAGATGTGTCGACTCGTACCACTAGTTGTTCTACTAATCCAATCAGCCCATTCACGGTCCGATTTCAGATCCAAATGCGGAAGTTGGACCACAGTCGGACTAAAAATCGAAACGTGAATGGCCTGTTTTAGATTAGAACACTTTAACTTTAACAAAACAACTTTTGGTAGAAGCTGCAGATTTTTCTCAGTATGCAGGTATGATTTTCAATGATTAAATCGATGTTATTACCTATCAATTTCTATCAAACGTATTGTACCGTAAACATCTAAAACAATAAAGTATCTTGAATATATTGAAAAAATAATGCTGGTTGTGATACCATCTATATGCAAATCAAACAAAAATACCTGCTCCGTCACTCACTGCACTCAACGCAATGAAACAAGTCGTAATGCACACTCTATTTTAAACTAATATTCTGGTTAATTCCCAAGTAAAAATAGTAAATTCTTCGTATGTGTGCTTATACAGCGGAAGCTCCTTATCCGTGGATATATGTTCCATAAATATGCCGCAAATACAGAAACCGTGAATATGTAATGCTAATCTATATGAAGTTATAGGATATATATTCTTAGGTGACGCAATAAAAAGGCAAATACATAAAACAATCAGTTTAATTGAAGTTTTTGATCATACATATTGATTGATTACATATTGTCTTCTAGTTTAGGCAACGGTTTAAATAATTTTGTAATTTTCTTTTGCTTGACAGTTTTTAACAACTCCTTCAATTCAAACTGATATTCATCAGATGCATTAGCAATCTGCCTTTTAAAAATAAGACTTCGTTCCATAGATAGTGTTCAATTTTTTCAAATGCGAAAAATAATGTAATTTTTTCGCTGTATTATTAACTATCCTTCTATCACAATTTTACAATCATTATCTTAGTCCAACCCTTGATAACCCTTCCTACTCACTTTTTAACCCCACTCCATTACAAATACAGACAGTTTTAAAATAGCAAAGAAGAAAAACGCTCTCTTGATTTGACTGCCACTAGGGCCAGTCGTGCTCTCTTGATTGTCGGCTGCCGCTAGGGACAGTCATTCTCTTTTCCCTGTTACCTATCGCTTGGTGCAGGTATCTGTCGTTGAGGACAGTTTACTCTCTCTCTCTCTCTTCGCTTATCAAGAAGAACAGCATCTCTCTTGGCTGTTTTCTATCGCTAATTATCTCTCCCGCTTTAGTTACGCGAAAAATACCGTATATACTATTTTAAATCGTGTACAGACGCAAAGTGTGCTCTATATCGTGATCTTAGTGCGAAACACGTGTTCAGAAACCGGTGCTCGGACAGTTTTCGCGGATGACGAATAACCACGACTGAAAGCCGGGAAAACCGCGAGAGTGTGGAGCAGAAATATTGGTAATACTTTGTATAAACTTAATTTGCTATTGTCTGTATACCCTTTACTACATATCCTAATTTATTTGAACCAGCCCTATATAATACAGTCCATATACACTGAAATTATACTCATAATTTCCTACATATGTACAGATAGATTATTTTCATAAAGAAATTCCAAAGCTCATTTGTCATTCTTAAACCTTCACTGAGATTTTTCAAGTTAAATGTCACGTTTCCAGTGCTTGTTGAAGCCTCTTCTTCAATAAATTAACAGTTTCTCCAAGTCAGTTTCAGTCAAATCTTCATCTTGTGCTTCAAGTAACTCGTGAGTGTTACTTGATTCTATCTGTTGGAACATTTCGGTAATGTTTGGAGTTAAAGTTTGAACTTGCACAAATTCTTCCTCATTTCTCGCAGTAAGGACAGGCCACAGTTATTTCCAGCATGATTTGTGTAAGGCTTCAGTTCTTGCAATGATTCTTTTAGGTTTACGATGCATTTTGCTATGTCAAATCTCTTCTAGCATTTCATAACATTCATATCAGGATCACATTCCATATTATTCAGTATTATTTTGAAGGTACTTCTTCTTCTTCATGTACCATGTCCTTTCAGAACGTTGGTTACCATCATAGCTATTTTAATTTTATTCACTGCCACCCTAAATAGCATGCTTGTATCTACACCATACCAATCTCGCAAGTTCTTCAACCATGAGGTTCTTCTTCGTCCTGGACTGCGTTTGCCTGCTATTTTTCCTTGCATGATATTTTGTAGCAATCTATATTTGGGACCTCTCATTACATGTCCGAAATATTCCAGCTTTCTCTGCTTGATGCTTTTTATGATCTCAGTAGTCTTGCTGAGACGTTCAAGTATTGTGGAGTTACGAATCTTCTCCACCCAGGAAACTTTTAAAATTCTTCTATAGCACCACATTTCGAAAGCCTCAAGGCGATTTAGATCGATTTTATTCACAGTCCAGGACTCGACAGCATAAAGTAAGACCGAGAACATGAAGGTTCGTCTAATGTAATAGAACTTAAAGGCCTGGCTTATTTATGGGTCCATAGGTTGAAGCAAAGCCGTCTTATTGGGGGGTAAAATTGTCACATATTTTCAACTTAAGTTTTAACTTCAGAAACAAAACAATTCCGGAACCAGTCACAAAAAATAACGTTTGTAACCCACGCTTTCTTATTAACACGCCAAAAAAAAGGACAAGTCGTCCTTGTTTTGGGTTTTTAACGCACGATGATTTAAAGATTTCTTCTTCTTCAGCCTGTGTTCGTCCACTGCTGGACATAGGCCTCTTCCATTTTCTTCCATCGATTTTTACTTTTGGCAATTCTCATCCACTGCTTGCCCGCGACTTGTTTGATATCGTCTGTCCACCTCTTCTGCGGTCTGCCTACTCCTCGCCTGTTCTCTCTTGGTCTCCAGTTTGTTAATCTTTTAAAGATTTATAAAGCATCAATAGTTTAATAACACAATTTCCAGATGTATTAGAATGAACTCATCATTTGTTGCCTCAAATCCAGCGACAAACTTTTCGCTTTTAGAAATGAATGTTTTATTTGGTGTTCTCTTCCAAAACAGTGCAGTTTCTTCTGCATTAAATACTTCATCATCATCATAAAGGGCTCGACAATCCGTTGTGGATCTTGGCCTGCTCACAATGAAGTTGCCACTCCTGTCGATTCCTGTCAACTTCCCTCCATCTTCTTACCCTTAGAATCTGTAGGTCTCCCACATCATCAATCCATTTCCTTCGTGGCAGTCCTCTGCTTCTTGGGCCCTCTTATTTTGAAAATTTTATTCTCTTCGTGTATTCGTGATCTGACATCCTAGCAATGTGTCCAGCCCATCTAAGTCTCTGCACTTTAACGAATTTCACAATATCTGGATCGGTGTATAACTTATATAATTCAAAGTCGACGCCATAGCCCATTTTCATTTAAGGCGAATTTCTTCTTCTTTTTATTTTAATCTTTCTAAGAATTTTTCTCTCAAAAATACCAAGTAGTCTTTCATCATTTTGAGATAAGTTCCACGTTTCAGCCCCATATATCAAAACCGGTCTTATTAAGGTCTTGTATATATTGACCTTTATTACATGTTACAGTTCTGTTTGCTATTGCTAAGCGTCTTTTTATTTCGTAGCTTGTCGTGTTTTTTGCATTTACTAGCGATCCAAGATATGTGAATTCTTTAACTTGCTCAAAGGTATGGTTGTTAATTTGAATTCTCTGGATACCGGATCTCCATTTGGGTTGCTCGGTTTACAGGGGATACCAGCGTGAAGGTTAGAGTCTGATTTGAGTAGAAGAGGCTAATTGGAGTAAACTGGAATCAACTCCATGTTATCGCATTCTACCCCCTTTATCTCCTATTAAATACTTGCAGAGGTGTATATTCTGCACCAGCTACCAGGTTCAGAAATTCTTCTGGATATCTTTCTGCTGCAGCAGTGTCTGCAGATGCAGGTTCTTTAACGACTTGTTATAGAATGATTGTCGCACCCTAAATTTATTGAACCAACCTTCCAATGCATGAAATCCTCCATTGTATATTCAGCACCACCTACCACCAGGTTTTTAATATGTGCTTAAAGAGGCTTTGACTACTGCCGGACCATTGGACTACATATTTTTTATTGCTGGATCACGTTAATTTTAGCTGATAGCGAAGTTTAAGCTAGAGACGCCTTTTTTTATCTTCCGATTTTTTTATCGATCGTACAGTTGATTCTTTAACATTGAATGGACGTGATATGGATGCAAATGGTTCTCCAAGGCGTAAATAATAAAGCATTTCTAAGTGATAACTGATTTTTTTTCTTATCGAAACTTGTTTTTAATTTTTTTTTTAGTCGACATTATAAATTAGGAAGAAATTAGGCAGAAGAGACTTGTTACTAGATCACAATTTTTGTAACGAATGGTAAAGTAAAACAATAAAATACTCAATGCGGCTCTTACCAAAGGACGGAACGTCCAATTGTGGAGAATTTAATTTATTTTACCTAACCATTCTGTTTGCATTTTATTTTATTTTTTTATTAGTCCAATTTTATTTTTTTATTAGTCTACTTGCTGGCGTGTTGACAAGAGATTCCGAATACTTTCTATTTAGGTTGGTATATGTATGTACTGATTCGATCCGCGAATAAAGTTATCTTATGCCGCGAATATAGAAGTTGGATCCCATTTTTCCAATCCGCGAATTGTGACAACGCGAATAAGGAGCTTTTACTGTAATGCATAATGTAAATTAATATATCATTTCTTTTTAGGGTTCTTACATGTAGATATACAAAATGATTCATACGAAATGTTCAACGATGAAGATAGACAACACAGTAACCAAAAATTAGGTATAGGAAAGACCTTTGGATGTGACATTTGTTGCAAGCAGTTTTCAGATCCAAGGCTTTTAAACAATCATATGAAATATCATACTGGAGAAAATTGTTTCCAATGTAAACTTTGTTTCAAGCGATTCGTGTCAAGTTCTCATTTGCAAGTTCATATGAGATGGCACACAGGAGAGAGACCTTTTAGATGTGAAATTTGCACTAAGGGGTTTTGTCTTAGAAGTGGTTTAAAAATCCACATGCGATTGCATACCGGAGAAAGACCTTTCCAGTGTAAGATGTGTTCCAAGAAATTTTTACAAGCATGTCATTTAAAAAATCATATTAGAATGCACACTGGGGAGAAACCTTATAGTTGCCGAATTTGCTCTAAAGAATTTTCACAAGCAACTAATTTAAACAGCCATATGCAAACTCATTCTGGAGAAAAAACGCTCAGTTGCAGATTTTGTTATAAGCAGTTTTCTCTGGTAAGTCATTTGGACACCCATATGCGATCGCATACTGGAGAAAAACCTTATCAATGCAGAGTTTGTAGCAAACGTTTTATAAATATTAGCAGTTTAAAAACGCACGCACAAGTTCATTCTGGGAAAATACCTCATCAGTGTGAGATATGTTCGAAAGGATTTTCAAGTAAAAATTGTTTAAGAACTCACATAAGATTGCATACTAGAGAAAAACTGTTCAATTGCGATTATTGTCCCAAGCAATATACCCAAAGGGGTAATTTGCGAAAACATATGCAAATTCACGTGAAAGAATTGAAATGTAAAATTTGTTCCGAAACCGTTTCAGGAAAGGATAATTTGTTAATACACATGGAGAGTCATGAAGAAAAGAAACCTCTAAAATGCGAAATGTGTTCTAAGCGATTTTTAAGAGGTTCCAATTTAAAGGTACACCAACGATCCCACTGCGGAAAAAAACCAGTACCGACTTTAATTATCCTGTAACATAGGTACATCTGTTTCAAGTGTATCTCTAACCAGATTGATTTTGTGACACTACTTTGGATATAGTGGATAATATGTGATAGTGTTTGATCTAGTTGTATTTAATCACAGTATTTGTTGATATCGTCCAATGTCATTTTCACGTTTGTAAACAGTTACCCCTTTTATTATGTCCAAGTCAATGTTAATGTGAACATAATAATATCAATGTTTTGTTACGTATTTGTTTGTTTATTCCAATTTTGATACGAAGATCTTCTCCTCTATTTCCGTCTAAATTGAGAAGTAGAAGGGGAAGAACCAGAAGAAAATGGATAGACCAAATCGAAGTGTAACAAAAAAAAATGTGTGGACTTCCAGGTTTAGGATGTCAATGTAATCAAAGTGTATATGTGCAATGTAACACAAGTATTTGGGGTAAAGTAAAAGATAACATAATTTGAAGCTGGCTAGCAAAAGGTGCCAGAGAGTGACTACTTGACACTCAAAAGAGGATTCGGCCAATTTGCATGCCCTACAGAGACCGTAGAATAAGAAAATGAATGACAAGGTAATAAACAATCTATAGGTATATAACTAAGGTAAATAAAAGTGATTATAGAAGTTGCTCCAAAATATGAGTGGGCACCAGGAAGGTATTAACATAAACTTTCCAAGGTATCTTGTAAAGCTATTTGCTGAAATAAAAAAGGATACAGGTATTAATTGAAATATTTAGTTTTCACCCAAAATTTAATCCCTACCCAATATAAATTTACCCTAAAATACCTACCACCAATTATGTACAGTCAACTTAGTTAATTATATACAAAAAAATAAATTCCCTGGTTATACACAACTGATCCTTGATGATCTAAATTTACAAATAATAAGATATAAGAAAAATTTTAATGATAT
This sequence comes from Diabrotica balteata, assembly GCA_918026665.1. Taxonomy (NCBI): domain Eukaryota; kingdom Metazoa; phylum Arthropoda; class Insecta; order Coleoptera; family Chrysomelidae; genus Diabrotica; species Diabrotica balteata. Next base: position 3,068,764 of record OU898284.1, read on the forward strand.
GACCTAAAAAGGTAATTTCATCATCAATCAGCCAATCGCGTCCACTGCTGGACATAGGCCTCCCTCAGTTCTTTCCAGTGTTCTCTACACTGGGCCGCTTGTAGCCAGTTTCCCGCTACACGTTTAATGTCATCGGTCCATCTAGTCGGTGGTCGTCCTCGGCTTCTTGTATAATTTCTGGGCCTCCATTCCATAATACGTCTTGTCCACCGTCCATCTTGTGTTCTGGCTAAGTGCCCTGCCCAGTTCCACTTAAGCGTCGTGGTTCTTTCGATGACGTCTTGAACTCCTGATCTTCGCCTAATTTGTTGGTTTGTTATGTGGTCTCGAAGGCTCACGTTCAGCATTGCACGTTCCATGGCTCGTTGTGTAAGTTTATTCGCAGATTTTTACGTGAGTGTTAATGTCTCTGCTCCATAAGTTTGTACAGGTAATACACATTGGTTATAAACCTTTCGCTTGAGACACATGGGAATTGAACTTTTTAGAATATGGCTTAATTTGCCAAATGCTGCCCATGTTAGACCTATTCGCCTCTGTATTTCATGTGTTTGATTGTCTCTGCTTATTTTGATTTCGTGTCCCAGATATTTGTAAGTGTCTGTTTGTTGTATGGTATTATTGTCAATAGTTATATTTCCACTCATTACGAGATTTGTTAAAATTTTAGTTTTCTCAAAGTTTATCTTTAATCCTGCACTTTCAGACAGACTTTTAAGCGAATGCATCATAGAAACCGTATCTTGTAAGTTATCTGCGATTAATACAACATCATCTGCAAACCTCAGGTGATTTAATCTTTCTCCATCTATATTGATGCCCATATCTTGCCATTGAGTACCCTTAAATATTGACTCTAGAGCTGCCGTGAACAATTTTGGTGAAATATTGTCTCCTTGTCTAACTCCTCGACCTAAGCTGAATTTTTCTGTGTCTTCGTGCAGTCGTATACTTGATGTAGCGTTCTGATAGGAAAGAGGTAATTTACTTGCCTCAGAAATGTAACTCTGTACTTCGGCTTTCAACTAAATGTTGTAATAAAGTAATAAGGAAAATACCCTGAAGGGATAGATGTCGAAAGATTTAAATATATAATAATAAAATACCAATAAATAATTCTCTAATTAAATGTGTACACATAAAACCGTACAACTGAGTTAAAAGGGAGGATTTAAAACCTCGACCTGTAGTTGACAATTTTAATGCTTATGTTATTTATAATTATTTAAAAAAATGACGGGTCTTTATTATATTATTAAATGAAATAGTATGATTTAAGATTGAAAAAAAAATATAAAAAAATTATTAATAATTAATGAATAAAACAATATAACATTGAACAATGTTCCACACTCTAAATAAGGGAGGTCTTTGTGGCTGGTACCCTGAAGTGGTCCAAGGGTAGTCTTAGAGAGATCTGGACCTCTGATGGAACAGCTAAGAGTGACGGGCAGATGTGCAAATTAAAAAAGTAATTCTATTTTTTTTTCTTTTAATAAATCCCAAAAAAAAAATAAATGAAAAAAGTCCTCGACTTTGGATTTAACTTCTTAGGTAGGCTAAAAAGAATAATTGTGTTATAGTTCCTCCTTACGCTTTAAAAAGAAGGGAAAAACAAGGTTTATTAACAAATAAAATAACTTGAAAAATATTACAAAAAAGTTATTGGGAAGCTTGTATCAAAGAAAAAGCTGTAACGATTTTGTAGATAATGTGACCTTCGTATGGTTTGACAATATTTGATGTAAAATGGATTGATCAAATAGATAATTTTAACGAAAAGCTTGCTACGGATATATTTTTGAATATAAAAGAACTGTATGAGCCAGAATATTTTTAAAGATAGTCTTAATAGATAATAGATAGTTTTAAAGATGGATAATTATATGTTTTTAAGGCTGGGAAATAAAATAGAAAATTGATATGATTTTATAACATTACTATATCTAAATCCAGAATGTTTCTTAATGAAATAATGTAAGAAATGGCAGATAGATATTACACTATCGAAGTAAAAATGACGATATTATATAAGTTAAAATGGCTGATGGTGTTTACACTTTTTATTTATAATTGAATCAACTTACCGGCTAGAAGTGACTATAAATCAATGGGTATACACTACGAAACAACTAAAATCTTTCCATATTCTTTGCCCAAAAAAATTAATATTCTCAAAACAAATTTAGCCTTCTCCTGCCGCCCACAGCTTTTAAGTTAAATCAACTTTTCTTCCAAAAAGTTAAAACCAGAATGAGCGCTAATTGCTAGCCGGGTAATCATGTCGCCCTACAGCGACGCAGGTGTCGCTGTTTAATACTAACTTATAAATTCAAAATTAGGAAAATCATTAATGAAATGAAATGAAAACTTCTACTTCGCAATTTAGAAGAAAAAAGAGAAGGGGACGAACCAGAAGAAAAGAGATAGACCAGATCAAAGAAATAGAAAGGAATAAAGGGGAAACTATTAAAGAATTAAGACGATGGCCAAAAATAGAAATTCATGAAAACATTGGCTAAATGAAGAACTGTAAACCCAATCCGAAGCCTGAGAGGGAAAAGGATTTGAGAAGATCCATATCAAACTCAGCATTTGTCCATTGATCATTTTCGAGATCGTTTAAAACAATATGGTATGAAAAGCATAAATGGTTATTTTAGAAATTCACTTTTTTGTTGGCTTTGTCTACTGCTGTCAAATTTGGAGCAAAATGTTTTGTGAGTCAGGGATATTCAGATTTGGAAAAATGTGTCAGCTAGTGTCAAAAACATGAATATTCGAAAGAACATTTACACAATTGCTTACTGGTCATTTTTACACAGGGGCGCCTTACTGGTAATTTTTACGGGCGCGGGTTAAATTTTACCCATCAAATTTTTTAAGCACTTGCGAAGTGGATATTTGTATAAAGAGACATAAACATGTATCTAATTTTTTTTATTATCAATTAGATGACTCAGTCAATTTGCATCGTCACCATTGCTAACCGATATTATTGTCAAACTTTTGTTTTTATACAAGCCTTCTGTCTTGTCGGTGTAAAGTCGTCTGGAGTCGATATTTATTGTGTTTTGTGTTTGAACTAATTTGTGCCTTATTTTCATATTGTTTGGTAAGTACAGTTTGCATATAATAATTGGTATTTTGTGTATATTTTTTATTTTACTAAATTTCGTTATAACTCATCTAAAATACGATATTGAATTATAAATCAGATTTTTCTTTATTGTAATCTATTTTGTTTTTACTTCAGTAAAACTGCTTGGAAATGAGTGACGGTAAATCAGAATACGCAAATCTACTACTATTTACCTATTCACAGTATTTCCTATGCACAAAATTTTTAAATTTCAACGGATTTGCATACAAAAAGAGTGCTTATATTATTAGTATTTGTATAAAAACAAAAATAAATATTTCGCCTGAATCCCCAGGAGAAATAAAGGTTTTACGCTACTGAAAATATATTTTTTATTCAATTATAACCAAAACAAAACATTAAAAAAAAATTCCATCATTTTTTGACCATAATTTCATATCAGAGATATGTAAGAGAGACATATATTAAATAAATAAATAAAATATATTTTGTTTTATTTTTCGCAAATGGTATTGTGTATATTTGAATTTCAAAATAATTTGCACCTTTTAAAATCCATTTTTTTTAAATATACCAAATTATATTTAAATATTTTAAGCTTTATTTAAAATTTCCCACCAAAATTAAATTTTGAAATTCCCGCGCAATTTCCCGCTTGAATTAGTTCCGATACAAATGTCTTGGATCGCTGAATTTCATATCTTAATAAGTATTGCCGTGAAGCATCTAGTGGTAGGTGATTTGTGGTGGTCACTTTCCGTTTTGGGGTCTCTTCCTAGGCCAGCTTTACATCATGCTGATCTTGTTTCTTGACATGGCCAGCCCATCTCAATCTTTCTTACTTCTCAGATCATTCTGGTTTTTGTAAAATTAATTAAATTCTTCTGTATGCTTAGTTCTGCCATGACGTTCCACTACTACATTCGTATGATACTATCATATGGTTGTTTAAAATCTATGCAGAGATGGTGTATTATATTCATAATATGTATTTCTCGATTAATTGTCTAATAGTGAATATCTGATTAGTGTTGACCAATTTTTCCTAAACTCATATAAAATAGTCTTCTATTTGATATTCTTGGTCTTCCTCACATGTAAGGCTTATCTTTAGTGTGAACGTTCATATGCACATTTAAATTACTTTTGTTACTAAATTGATGAAAACAAATTTCACACCTGTAAGGTTTTTCGTCGGTGTGCACTCTCAAATGTATGTTCAAATGCCCACTGCGAACAAACTGCTTAAAGCAAATTTTAGTGATAAGTTTTCCCTTCAGTGTGAACTTTTACTGCAAATCTAAATTAGATTTAGTTTTGCACTATGCATTTTTAATTCTTTTTCTTTTTTTACAAAAACCTTTATCCTTAGTGTTCATATGCACATTTAAATGACTTTTTTGTTTAAACTGGGAAAGACAAATTTCACACTTATAAGGTTTTTCTCCAGTGTGCAACCTCATATGTGCTTTTAAAGTACCTTTTTCACTAAATTGCTTAAAACAAATTTCACACTTGCAAATTTTTTCACCAGTGTGCACTCTCGAATGTCTTTTCAAATGCCCACTGTGAGCAAACTGTTTAAAGCAAATTTCACACTGATGAGGTTTCTCGCCAGTATGAACTTTTATATGCTTTATCAAACCGTTTTGCTGAGTAAACTGCTTAGAACAAGTCTCACATTTATAAGGTTTCTCACCAGTGTGAATTTTCACATGCACATCTAAATTAATTTTTTTATTAAACTGTTTAAAGCAAATTTCACATTGATAGGGTTTTTCTCCCGTGTGCAACCTCAAATGTGTTTTCAAATTGGGTGCTTCTCTAAATTGCTTAAAACAAATTTCACACTTGTAAGGTTTTTCGCCGGTGTGCACTCCCAAATGTCTTTTCAAAACCCCACTGTGAGCAAATTGCTTAAAGCAAATTTCACATTGATGAGGTTTATCTCCAGTGTGAGCTTTCATATGCAAATCTAAATGACTTTTTTTATTAAACTGATTAAAACAGATTTCACACTTGCATGGTTCTTTTCCAGTGTGCAACTTCAAATGTCCTTTCAAATGACTTGCTTCTTTAAATTGCTTAAAACAAATTTCACACTTATAAGGTTTTTCGCCGGTGTGCACTTTTAAGTGTCTTTTCAAATGCGCATTCTGAACAAAACGCTTAAAGCAAATTTCACATTGATAAGATTTCTCTCCAGTGTGAACTTTCATATGGGTTATCAAATTGCCTTGCTGAAAAAACTGCTTAAAACATGTTTCACATTTATAAGGTTTGTCATCTGTGTGAATTCTCACATGCACATTTAAAGTATTTTTTTTATTAAACCGTTTAAAGCAAATTTCACATTGATATGGTTTTTCTCCAATGTGCAATTTTATATGTTCTTTAAGATGTTTTTTTTGAGAAAAATGTTTTAAGCAAAATTCACATTTATAAGTTTTTTTCTCTGTGCGAACTTTCATACGCATATTTAAATTACTTTTTTCACTAAATTTTTGAAAACAAATTTCACCCTTGTAAGGTTTTTCTTCTGTGTGTGCTCTGAAATGATTATTCAAATGCCTTCTTTGAGCAAACTGCTTAAAGCAAACTTCACATTTTAATGGACTCTTTTTCTTATTACAGAAATGAATAGGCGATGTTTGTACAATTTCCATTCCATTTTTCTCAGTGTCAAAACCTAAAAAAAAAAAAAAATTAGAAATATATCTATTTTACAGTCTCGCAGAATTTTTGCATAAATTGTAGAACAGGGAAGTACTTAGTATTAAATAATATATGTAATAATCAACAAACCCTCTATGCTAGTTCCACACCAGTTTATCGCCATTCTCTTTGCCTTTATCGCTAGGTGGTGTTGATCTCCTTAATTATATTTCCCCAAATGTTTTTATCTTATCTATATAAAAATATCAATCCCCTTTACATATTTAACTACTTAATAGTTTTGCAGATCTGTGTTTGATCTATTTTCTGGCCACTATTTACAGTTACACACTCTTCTGCTTAATTTTTGTTAGCTTTCTCAATTACCCACCACTACAGTTTTATTCTCAAACTCTTTCCTGTTTGTATTTAAATAGCAGTACCTGCCTCTAATAATAGCCATATTCTTCCAAATTGTATTAGGACTTCCTCTCTTGATCCAGCTAATTGTTTCTACTATTTTTGCCTTGAATAGATTTCTTTCTCATCTGTGAACATCCACCATATGATTTTTCTTTCGTCCTTTCTAATATTTTGGTTTCATTTTGTCTTTTTTTCCTTTAATGTCCATTAGAAGCAAATTACGTTGTTGTAATCTGACAACCTCACACTTGTCATCAAAATATCATCCCACCATTACATCTTAATCCCAAAACTCACCACAACCATCAAAAGACAATATGCCTAACCTCAATATTTAATACATAACACAACTGAATGATACATCATACAAAAAAAGTTTAAGAAGCACTATAAATCAACAATATCATTAAAGAAAAAACTGGCTTATGAGAATTTCTTTTCCAATTCAGAAAATATATCTCGTGGCAGTTTTTTCTTAACCTTTTTTTGAGTTTCATTTGAAAAAGATATGTTTTTCATTTTTAATAATTATTTCGATAGTTGCAACTGGCTGTTGTAATTGTTATAATTAGGCACCTCGAAGTCGCGTTCTTTTTAAATTACTAGAGGTGTTTCCTGTTTCGTTTTGTTTGTACCAAGAGATTCATGATCCTTTGTTTCATTGTTTTGTAGTTGCCCCAATTCAACCCCTTTGTTATTTACTTATCCACTACCCCAGCTCTCCTATCAAACCCTGAGTGCCGTTCGCATGTGTTTCGATTATTTTGCTTGCCCTATCTCCACCCCCATAGTAATACCCTATGTGGTAGGCAAAATATATTCGTTACAACAGAGGTTAAAGATATACATTTACGGATCAGATCAAAAACAGTTTCGAGTTAGCACGTTTACACACCGACACTATGTGATCAGACCAATTTAAGTCACTATTAATTATCACTTCGAGATCGTTGCGGGAGGTACCCGAGTTTAAGGGATGTCCATTAATAAAGTACGGCAGTGATGGATCATTTTTGCCGATATGTAAAACAACATATTTTTCAATGTTAAGCGGAAGTAATCATTCTGAAGACTATTTGAATATTGGATCAAGATCTTGTTGAAGAAAATGTTGGTTAATAGTTGGGTTCACATATAACTTCGTGTCATCTGCGTAAATGGAAACTTTACTGGATACAATAAGCGGAAGATCACTAGTGTAGACACAAAAAAGGAGCGGTCGAAGTACTGATCCTTGTTGGACTGCATTCTTGACTGGTTAATCTAGTGAGTGGTCTTCCCCAACACGAACCCTGAAGTATCTGCCAGATAGAAAATCTTGAATCCAAATGTTTAACTTTCCGCGGATAATATAGTGATCCAATTTAGCTAGTAATCGATGTTTGGTACACGGTCGAAAGCTTTGGAGAAGTCTAGGTAGATTACATCGACAGGATTTCGGTTGTTTAAAGAAGTGTTGATCGATTTTTCCTAAACCTACACAAATAGTCTCCTATTTGATATTCTTGGTCTTCCTCACATTTAAGGCTTATCTTTAGTGTGAACGTTCATATGCACATTTAAATTACTTTTTTGGTTAAACTGGGAAAGACAAATTACATACTTATAAGGTTTTTCCCCAGTGTGCAACCTCATATGTGCTTTCAAAGTACCTTTTTGACTAAATTGCTTGAAACAAATTTCACACTTGCAAATTTTTTCACCAGTGTGCACTCTCGAATGTCTTTTCAAATGCCCACTGTGAGCAAACTATTTAAAGCAAATTTCACATTGATGAGGTTTCTTTCCAGTGTGAACTTTCATATGCAAATCTAAATGACTTTCTTTATTAAACTGATTAAAACAGATTTCACACTTGTATGTTTTTTTTTCAGTGTGCAACTTCAAATGTCCTTTCAAATGACTTGCTTCTCTAAATTGCTTAAAACAAATTTCACACTTGTAAGGTTTTTCGCCTGTGTGCACTTTCAAATGTCTTTTCAAAAGTCCACTGTGAGCAAACTGCTTAAAGCAAATTTTGCACTGATGAGGTTTCTCTCCAGTGTGAACTTGCATATGCTGTATCAAATTGCTTTGCTGAAAAAATTGCTTAAAACATGTTTCACATTTATAAGGTTTGTCATCTGTGTGAATTCTCACATGCACATTTAAAATATTTTTTTTATTAAACTGTTTAACACGTTCGCTGCCGATCTTTAAAATGCAATATATAGTAGGGGCCGACAACGTTTTTTGAATTTTTCGTTTAAATGTTATTTAGAAAAGTTGCTTGAATAGTTGCACTAAAGCTATGTCAACTAATTTTTTTGTCATTAGATATACTTTGTGATATCACGCGCCAGCGCGTGATCGGTGTGGTCCCAGGAATTTCATCTCAATTAGCCGTATCACGCCATAGAGTGAGACAATAAAACGACGTTATTATAATACGAAAACAGAAACTATATTTATATTATATTATATATACTAATTCGAATAAAACGAACAATACATAAAAAATTTATAAAACAAAAATATTACTCAGATCAAAATAAAATAAATAAAAAAACTAAAATAAGTGATCAAACCACAAATGTCCCTGTGGATTAAACATTTGTAACTTATTTATGAATAATGGTACAGCAATCTAGACAATATCCTGGTTCACTGGGGCACGACCTACATGTGTAGATAGTATCCTTTCTTTTTCCATTTTCGTAACATAACTTGCAATGTTTTCTAGGTGTTTTCTTAATACCTGGTGGTGCCACTCTTTGTGACATAATGTGACCAACTTCTGGGGGTCGTCGGTGTGCTTGGTCTTCTTCTGCCCTCTTCTGGGCCGGGGCTAATAAACTTTGTATGACTCGAATACGAAAGTCATAAAGACTTATTTTTTGGGTAGAGTATTTGTTATATAAATGGTGTGAATTGATAAGCATCAATTGCAGCACGTGGATAAACATCTTCGTAGGCCATCTTAATGTCTTTCTCTCTGCCGGGTAATAAGAGAGCATTTGGTCATGTCTGTCAATACCGGACATATACTTATTGTATTGAACGATCGGTAAGGGCTTCGATACAATTTGTTGTCTTTTATTTGGTACATCCACCATTATGTTTCGATATTCATTAGAAATATAGGACACATTCCTCTTATCTCTCCATTTTCCTATGAGTACTCCATCTGCATACCTTCCCATTACTTCACCTTTTTTTAACTTACTGTCTTTTATTTCCTTCGGTACATGCTTTCTGTCCAATCTTAAAGTTCCCGTACAGTGTGTTTTATGATTCAATAGTGTTCTAGCTAATAAAAAACTGTTATAATAATTGTCCATATACACACTATGTCCTACTTCCAAAAAACCGTCCAATAAATGCATTACCACTTTTGATGCATGATCTTTACCACCCAGATCGTCCAGTTTTCCTGCATAAACGGCAAATTTTAAAACCATACCAGTTGGGGTTGTCAGCATGTATAATTTAATGCCATATTTATGCCTCTTATTTTTTATATATTGGCGAAATTGAAGTCTGCCTCGCCATAACACCATAGACTCATCTAAACTTAGCTCCCGTCCTGGATAATACAGTGCACATACTTTTTCGTTAAAAAAATTAATTAGGTATCTAATCTTCAATAATTTGTCTTCAGGTAAAATACCATTTTCTCTATTTTCCGTGAAATTCAGGCAACGCATTATCAATAAAAACCGATTTCGGCTCATAACTTTGTGAAATATCCCAATGCTATATAACTCATCTTGTCGCCAATAGTCTTGGACACGGTTTATTCGAATATTGCCCATGTGTAACAGTAAGCCTATGAACAGTAACAAATCTTCAGAAGTTAACTGTTTCCAGTTAGTTATCCTGGATTTAAAGCATGTTCTTTCAGATAAAAATAGATTAATGGCGTAACTGTTACTCAAATCACAAATTTTTGTAATAAAATCGTCTGTCACAAACAATCTAAAATATTCAATCGGTGTCATTCCAGTTACGTCTACTAATAATCTTTCGTGTTCAGTAAATTCAAAAACATCTTTCATTGTGGTTGGATTCAAAGAAAATTGTATAGACTGGTCTTGATTATGAGAAAGGTTTTGTGGACGTTCATTATCATTATTTTGTAACACGTACTGTTGTACACCAATATCATTTTCAGAATCCTCAGAATATACTTCGTCCGATTCATCCAAATCACCAAATACCATCTCGTCCTCGTCGGAGCTGTCATGTTCCAGTAAATATAGTAGTTCTTTTTCACTTAAAGGCTGTTTTAAATCAATTTTTACCTTTTTTGGTTGAGAAGGTCCTGCCACAATGTTATTACTTTCCGCCATTTTCACTAGACTGTCAACATACACTGGTACTGTCAAATCAAAAACCGCGCAATGTAAATCATAACCTATGATCGATCCTAGCAGGCCGACACTTATTTTTAAACTCATTCCATAAGCCGTATTTAAAAACCTACATTATAGAGCTTACAGCTATATCACGCACTGGCGCGTGATCGGCCTTTTTCCAAGTACGACCATCACGCACTGGCGCGTGATCGGCAGCGAACGAGTTAAAGCAAATTTCACATTGATAAGGTTTTTCTCCAATGTGCAATTTTATATGTTCTTTAAGATGTTTTTTTTGAGAAAACTGTTTTAAACAAAATTCACATTTATAAGTTTCTTTTTCTGTGCGAACTTTCATACGCATATTTAAATTACTTTTTTCACTAAATTTTTGAAAACAAATTTCACCCTTGTAAGGTTTTTCTTCTGTGTGTGCTCTGAAATGATTATTCAAATGCCTTCTTTGAGAAAACTGCTTAAAGCAAACTTCACATTTTAATGGACTCTTTTTCTTATCACAGAAATGAATAGGCGGTGTTTGTAGAATTTCCATTCCATTTTTGTCAGTGTCAAAACCTAAAAAAACACCAAATTAGAAATATATCTATTTTACAGTCTCGCAGAATTTTTGCATAAATTGTAGAACAGGGAAGTACTCAGCATTAAACAATATACGTAATAATCAACAAAGCCTCTATGCTAGTTCCACACCAGTTTATCGCCATTCCCTTGGCCTTTATCGTTAGGTGGTGTTGACTTTCTTAATTATATTTCCCCAAATGTTTTTATCTTATCTCTTAAAAATATCAATCCCATTTACATATTTAACTACTCTATAGTTTTGCAGATCTGTGTTTGACCTATTTTCTGGCCACTATTTATAGTTACACAATCTTCTGCTTAATTTTTGTTAGCTTTCTCAATTACCCACCACCACAGTTTTATTCTCAAACTTCTTTCCTGTGGGTATTTAAATAGCAGTACCTGCCTCTAATAATAGCCATATTCTTCCAAATTGTATCAGGACTTCCTTTCTTGATCCAGCTAATATTTCTACTATTTTTGCCTTGAATAGACTTCTTTCTCATCTGTGAACATCCACCATATGATTTTTCTTTGGTCCTATCAAATATTTTGGTTTCATTTTTTTCCTTTAATGTCCAGTAGAAGCAAATTACGTTGTTGTAATCTGACAACCTCACAATTGTCATCAAAATATCATCCCACCATTACATCTTAATCCCAAAACTCACCACAACCATCAAAAGACATAATATGCCTATCCTCAATATCTATTTAATACATAACACAACTGAATGATACATCATATATAAAAAAGTTTAAGAAGCACTATAAATCAACAATATCATTAATGAAAAAAACTGGATTATGAGAATTTCTTTTCCAATTCAGGAAATATATCTCGTGACAGTTGGAAAGTTATAAATTATCACAGAAACAAATTTCAAATTTCATTATTTGTAAATAATTTTAGAATGTGAAGCTTACAGCTATCTCCTATATTTGTAAATAACTTTTTTGGTATCTCCTATAATATTATGTATATATAATAGACTTTGTCATAAAAGTTGACTGCCATATATAACTTTTGATCTTTGTCAATCTGTGACAAATTCTTTGTCGTTCGCATCATCAATCCATGAGCGGTTCTTTAGAATTTGAGGAAAAAATCATAACTAAATGGACTATTTTCTGAACATATTTTAATAGTAGAATTTATAATATTAATAATCATACAATTTAATCATTTCGTAATAATATGAAAATGCCAATCTCAAATTGGATTACATGTTTGGATTTATAAGTTAAATGGTCAATGTATATCTATTCTATCTATCATCATTCCTTGATATTACTTTTGGTCTTCTTCTCTTCTCTACAGCACTACAATCCCAGATGAGTTTTCACTGAGTTAACGGTTTCCACTTGAAATAGTCATTCATTAGTTACTCTGTTCAATATTTAGAGCATGTAAATCTAATGCAATAATATCTCTCTACTGCATCCTGTGTCTCCTAGTGGTCACTTTCCCTTTCGGGGGTCTCTTCCAAGGCCAGCTTTACATCTGCTGATCTCATTTCTTGACATGGCCAGCCCATGTCTTACTTATTTACTTACTTCTAGATCATTCTAGTTTTTGTAAAATTAATTAAACTCTTCTGTATGCTTAGTTCTGCCATGGCATTCCACTACTTCATTCGTATGATACTATCATATGGTTGTTGGAAATCTATACAGAAATGGTGTAATGTTTTATTGTATTCATATTTCTCTGTAAGAGTGAATATCTGATCACTGCTGATCGATTTTTCCTAAATACCCACACAAATAGTCTCCTATTTGATATTCTTGGTTTTCCTCATATTAAGGTTTATCTTTAGTGTGAACATTCATATGCACATTTAAATTACTTTTGTTACTAAATTGATGAAAACAAATTTCACACCTGTAAGGTTTTTCGCCGGTGTGCACTCTCAAATGTATTTTCAAATGCCCACTGCGAATAAACTGCTTAAAGCAAATTTCACATTGATAGGGTTTTTCTTCAGTGTGAACTTTCACATGCAAATTTAAATTACTTTTAGTTTTTTTATAACTATGCATTTTCAATGTTCTTTTTTTACAAAAACCTTTATCTTTATTGTTCATATGCACATTTAAATGACTTTTTTGGTTAAACTGGGAAAAACAAATTTCACACTTATAAGGTTTTTCTCCAGTGTGCAACCTCATATGTGCTTTCAAAGTACCTTTTTCACTGAAGTGCTTAAAACAAATTTCACACCTGCAAATTTTTTCGCCAGTGTGCACTCTCGAATGTCTTTTCAAATGTCCACTGTGAGCAAACTGCTTAAAGCAAATTTCACATTGATGAGGTTTCTCCCCAGTGTGAATTTTTATATGCTTTATCAAACTGCTTTGCTGAGTAAACTGCTTAAAGCAAGTTTCACATTTATAAGGTTTCTCACCAGTGTGAATTTTCACATGCACATCTAAATTAATTTTTTTATTAAACTGTTTAAAGCAAATTTCACATTGATAGGGTTTTTCTCCCGTGTGCAACCTCAAATGTGTTTTCAAATTAGGTGCTTCTCTAAATTGTTTAAAACAAATATCACACTTGTAAGGTTTTTCGCCAGTGTGCACTCGCAAATGTCTTTTCAAAACCCCACTGTGAGCAAATTGCTTTAAGCAAATTTCACACTGATGAGGTTTCTCTCCACTGTGAACTTTCATATGCAAATTTAAATGACTTTTTCTACTAAACTGATTAAAACAGATTTCACACTTGTATGGTTTTTCTCCAGTGTGTAATCTCAAATGAACTTTCAAATTTCTTCTTTGAGAAAAATGCTTCAAACAAATGTTACATTTATAAGATTTATCTTCAGTGTGAATTTTCACATGCACATTTAAATTTTTTTGCTTATTAAACTGTTTAAAGCAAATTTCACATTGATAAGGTATTTCTCCAGTATGCATTGTTAAATAATGCTCTGAAAGATGTTCGCTTTGAAAAAACTGTTTTAAGCAAAATTCACATTTATAAGCGTTTTCTTCCTTGTGAACTTTCATATGAACATTTAAATGATTTTTTTCACTTAATTTACAAAAACAAATTTCACATCTGTAAGGGTTTTCACCAGGGTGTGTTCTGAAACAATTGTTCAAATGCCCTTTTTGGGAAAATTGCTTACAGCTAACTTCACATTTTATTGGACTCTTTTCCTTAATTCCCAAATGAATAGGTAATGTTTTTAAAATGTCCATTCCATTTTTGTCAGTGTGAAAACCTAAAAAAAATTAAATAAAAAATATATCCGTTTTACAATCTGGCAAAATTTTTGCACACATTGTAGAACAGTAAAGTACTAAAAAATATATGTAATAATAAACGAACCCTCTATGCTAGTTCCACACCAGTTTATCGTCATTCCTTTTGCATTTATCACTAGGTGGTGTTGACCTCCTTAATTATATTTGGCTACTTTATAGTTTTGCAGATCTTTGTTTGACCTATTTTCTGGCCACTATTTCTAGTTACACACTCTTTTCCTTAATTTTTGTTAACTTTGAATACCCCCAACCACAGTTTTATTCTCAAACTTCTTTCCTGTGGGGTTTCCAAGTATTTTAATAGCAGTACCTACCTCTAATACTAGCCATTTTCTTTCAAATTGTATTAGGACTTCTTTTCTTGATCCAGCTAATATTTTCTACTATTTTTGCCTTGAATAGACTTCTTTCTCATCTGTGAACATCCACCATATGATTTTTCTCTGGTCCTTTCTAATATTTTGGTTTCATTTTGCCTTTTTTTCCTTTAATGTCCAGTAGAAGCAAATTACGTTGTTGTACTCTGACAACCTCACACTTGTCATCAAAATATCATCTCACCATTACATCTTAATACCAAAACTCACCACAACCATCAAAAGACATAATATGCCTATCAATATCTATGTAATACATAACACAACTGAATGATACATGATACATAATATAAAAAAAGTTTAAGAAGCACTATAAATCAACAATATCATTAATGAAAAAACTGGATTATGAGAATTTCTTTTCCAATTCAGAAAATGTATCTCGTGACAGTTGGAAAGTTATAAATTATCACAGAAACAAATTTCAAAATAAAAAAGTCTGTCCTAGCGCGATTACATCAAACGATTTCAATAATTACTTTACTTTAGTAGCTAAACATATTAGAAGTTGTTAAACATATTATAAAGTACGGTAGTAATGGGTTATTTTTGCAGATATGTAAAACAACATATTTTTCATTGTTAAGCGAAAGTAACCATTTTGAGGACCAATTGAATATTGCATCAAGATCTTGTTGAAGAACATATTGGTTAATAGTTGGACTCACATATAATTTCGTATCATCAGCGTAAATGGAAACCTTACTGGATACAATGAGCGGAAGATTACTAGTGTAGACACAAAAAAGTAGCGGTCCAAGTACTGTTCCTGTGGGACTTCACTCTTGACTGACTTATCTAATGAGTGGTCTTCCCCTAAACGAACCCTGAAGCGTATTTTGAATAGAAAATCTTGAATCCAAATGTTTAACTTTCCGCGGATACTATAGTGATCAAATTTAGCCAGTAATCGACGTTTTGAAACGCCGTCGAAAGCTTTGGAGAAGTCTAAGTAAACTACATTGACAGGATTCCGATTGTTAGAAATAATGACCAATCATTTATAAAGTGAAGTAAGTTTGTGATGACTGAACGATCTTTGATAAAGCCATGTTGTTGGTGAGGGATGACATTTTCTTGAAGAAGAAACTGAGACATAGCTTCCGAAATAATCGATTCCATGATCTTGCCGACAATAGGAACCAGGCTGATTGGACGATCATTATTGCAATCAAGTTTATTTCCTTTCTTGAATATGGAAGTAATCGAAGCCAATTTCCAGGAGGGGAGAGCACCTTGATTAAAAGATGCATTCATTATTAAAGATATAGGGATGGCTACAGATTCTGCACATTGTTTGAGAAAAAAGCAGGTGAGTCCGTCTAATCCAGATGATGAATTATTTCGTAGTTTCCTTAAATGATGTTTAATTTCATCCTGTGTGAAAGATATATTGTCAAGAGTTTTAGACAAACGTGACCACATTATTTGAGGAATCTTATCGTTAGGTTCATCTGTAAAAACCTGAGAAAAGAACAACGAAAAACATTCCGCAGATTCGTTAATCAAAGAACATAAAGACTCGTCAGCTTTTTGAAGTAATGGTATGGAGACTTTAGAAGATAAAGATGTACGAATCTACCCATAAACTTTTTTACTATTACCACTTGCAATGATAGATTCTTCAAATTCTGTTCTTAACTTTAGCATTGTTTGACTCGGTTAGAAAAATTACGGTGGGCAAGTAAACATCAAGGGAACCAGTAAGTATATATCTTCGCCAATGCTTTCGATTATGTCGAATTAGATGGGTAGCTGAGAAGTTAATCCAAGGTTTGAGTCGATTTCTGGATAGCTGCCGTTCGGTTGTATGATCAGAAATTGTTGTAATAGCAATACGAAGAAAAGAATCCCACATTGACGATGGATCAGAGTAAGTAAGAAAAATAGATTGCCAGTTTAACTGCGATAAAACTGAATTTACATTAAAGAAATCAGTAGTGGCATACGTTACGAAATTATAAATTATATATAAAAATATTACTAATATTATTAATACTAAAATAAAATATTACATATACATTAGACCACATGTTCTGTTGCTGTACTAATTTTTTTTAATAGGTTGCTAAATGTTGTTAGTTAATTGATTGTTTATACAATATTACCATATAATGTCCATTTACTTGAGTTTAATCACAAATTTGATAATATCATTGACTGCTACATGTCTTTTTAAGGTAACACTTATAACATCTTCACCATGATTGTGTGGTTCTCATATTGTAATTTTTAGATGAACTGATGACACTTTCAGAATACGAAAGCGAAAAGTCTTCAAAATAGATAAAGTAGCCTATCAACTTTGTTTTTTTATTTCTCCACCTTGAGACCGATATAAGAACCCACCACTCATCTGAGTGATCCTTATAATATAAAAATATTACTATATTTACAAGATGAAATGTCAAATAATTTTGTATAGTTTCAAATTTTGCACTTTGTGAAAAAGAAAAAGATTGCATTGAAAAAGATTATTTATTTATTATTTTCTTGTTTTTAGTATTGTATTTTTTATTATTTTAAAATTGTATGTAAAAAAAAAAATGTTTTCCAACCCTTCGGGATCGGCTTTTTTTAAAAACAAAAAATTAGGTTTGATTGTCTACCCATTTTACATTTTTTGTTACTATGCCAACTAAGATTTCGGCCCACCCTAATGCGTAATCTCAATACTACTCAATACTTGTACAAAATACAACTGAATGATAAATTATACATAACAAGAAACAAATATATGGTTATAACATTTTAATTAACCCGTATACCACAAAAAAAAGTTACAACACAAAAAACAACTTGATATTCTTGTAAAGAGGAAGTGAAGCGATTTTTAAATTTAAAATAAAATACAGAAATATAGGGTAATTCATTTAAACAAAAATATATCTGATACAGCACACTGTTATGAGAGATTCCGTATATTTGTAAATAATTTTAGAATGTGAAGCTTACAGCTATCTCCTATATTTGTAAATAACTTTTTTGGTATCTCCCATATTATGTATATATAATAGACTTTGTCATAAAAGTTGACTGCCATATATAACTTTTGATCTTTGTCAATCTGTGACAAATTCTTTGTCATTCCCTTCGTCAATCCATGCGCAGTTCTTTAGAATTTGGGGAAAAAATCATAACTAAATGGACTATTTTCTGAACATATTTTAATAGTAGAATTTATAATATTAATAATCATACAATTTAATCATTTTGTAATAATATGAAAATGCCAATCTCAAATTGGATGACATGTTTGGATTTATAAGTTAAATGGTCAATATATATCTATTCTATCTATCATCATTCCTTCATATTACTTTTGGTCTTCTTCTCTTCTCTACACCACTACAATCCCAGATGAGTCTTCACTGAGTTAACAGTTTCCACTTGAAACAGTCCATCATTAGTTACTCTGTTCAATATTTATAGCATGTAAATCTAATGCAATAATATCTCTCCACTGCATCCTGTGTCTCCTAGTGGTCACTTTCCCTTTCGGGGGTCTCTTATAAGGCCAGCTTTACATCATCTGCTGATCTTGTTTCTCGACATGGCCAGCCCATGTCTTACTTATTTACTTACTTCTAGATCATTCTAGTTTTTGTAAAATTAATTAAACTCTTCTGTATGCTTAGTTCTGCCATGGCATTCCACTACTTCATTTGTATGATACCATCATATGGTTGTTGGAAATCTATACAGAAATGGTGTAATGTTTTATTGTATTCATATTTCTCTACTAATTGCCTAAGAGTGAATATCTGATCAATTTTTCCTAAATACCCACACAAATAGTCTCCTATTTGATATTCTTGGTTTTCCTCATATTAAGGTTTATCTTTAGTGTGAACGTTCATATGCACATTTAAATTAATTTTTTGGTTAAACTGGGAAAGACAAATTACACACTCATAAGGTTTTTCCCCAGTGTGCAACCTCATATGTGCTTTCAAAGTACCTTTTTGACTAAATTGCTTAAAACAAATTTCACACTTGTAAGGTTTTTCGCCAGTGTGCACTCTCAAATGTCTTTTCAAATGGTCACTGCGAATAAACTGCTTAAAGCAAATTTCACATTGATAGGGTTTTTCTTCAGTGTGAACTTTCACATGCAAATCTAAATTACTTTTAGTTTTTTTATAACTATGCATTTTCAATGTTCTTTTTTTACAAAAACCTTTATCTTTATTGATCATATGCGCATTTAAATGACTTTTTTGGTGAAACTGGGAAAAACAAATTTCACACTTATAAGGTTTTTCTCCAGTGTGCAACCTCATATGTGCTTTCAAAGTACCTTTTTCACTAAATTGCTTAAAACAAATTTCACACCTGCAAATTTTTTCACCAGTGTGCACTCTCGAATGTCTTTTCAAATGCCCAGTGTGAGCAAACTGTTTAAAGCAAATTTCACATTGATGAGGTTTCTCCCCAGTGTGAATTTTTATATGGTTTATCAAACTGCTTTGCTGAGTAAACTGCTTAAAGCAAGTTTCACACTTGTAAGGTTTTTCGCCAGTGTGCACTCTCAAATGTATTTTCAAATGGTCACTGCGAATAAACTGCTTAAAGCAAATTTCACATTGATAGGGTTTTTCTTCAGTGTGAACTTTCACATGCAAATCTAAATTACTTTTAGTTTTTTTATAACTATGCATTTTCAATGTTCTTTTTTTACAAAAACCTTTATCTTTATTGATCATATGCACATTTAAATGACTTTTTTGGTGAAACTGGGAAAAACAAATTTCACACTTATAAGGTTTTTCTCCAGTGTGCAACCTCATATGTGCTTTCAAAGTACCTTTTTCACTAAATTGCTTAAAACAAATTTCACACCTGCAAATTTTTTCACCAGTGTGCACTCTCGAATGTCTTTTCAAATGCCCACTGTGAGCAAACTGTTTAAAGCAAATTTCACATTGATGAGGTTTCTCCCCAGTATGAACTTTTATATGCTTTATCAAACAGTTTTGCTGAGTAAACTGCTTAGAACAAGTCTCACATTTATAAGGTTTCTCACCAGTGTGAATTTTAACATGCACATTTAAATTAACTTTTTTGTGAAACTGTTTAAAGCAAATTTCACATTGATAAGGTATTTCTCCAGTATGCATTGTTAAATAATGCTCTGAAAAATGTTCTCTTTGAAAAAACTGTTTTAAGCAAAATTCACATTTATAAGCGTTTTCTTCCTTGTGAACTTTCATATGAACATTTAAATGATTTTTTTCACTAAATTTACAAAAACAAATTTCACATCTGTAAGGGTTTTCACCAGGGTGTGTTCTGAAACAATTGTTGAAATGCCCTTTTTGGGAAAATTGCTTACAGTTAACTTTACATTTTATTGGACTCTTTTCCTTAATACCTAAATGAATAGGTAATGTTTTTAAAATGTCCATTCCATTTTTGTCAGTGTGAAAACCTAAAAAAAATTAAATTAAAAATGTATCTGTTTTACATTCTGGCAAAATTTTTGCACACATTGTAGAACAGTAAAGTACTAAAAAATATATGTATTAATCAACAAACCCTCTATGCTAGTTCCACACCAGTTTATCACCATTCCCTTTGCCTTTATCGCTAGGTGGTGTTGACCTTAATTATATTTAGCTACTTTATAGTTTTGCAGATCTTTGTTTGACCTATTTTCTGGCCACTATTTCTAGTTACACACTCTTTTCCTTAATTTTTGTTAACTTTGA
>OU898284.1:3089727-3124721 GCA_918026665.1 Diabrotica balteata
CAAATCTAAAAGGATAAAATATTCCAGTTTTATATATTCTTGATTTTTTTTGTTTTCTACTT
The DNA here is from genome assembly GCA_918026665.1 of Diabrotica balteata. Classification (NCBI taxonomy): domain Eukaryota; kingdom Metazoa; phylum Arthropoda; class Insecta; order Coleoptera; family Chrysomelidae; genus Diabrotica; species Diabrotica balteata. The sequence continues at coordinate 3,089,790 of OU898284.1, forward strand.
TCTACTTTTTTTTTACTTTTCACTTATCACTTAACCATATTAACAAATAATATAGACAGTTCAAATGGACGATTTGGTTACGGTTTATACTTCAAAACACTTCTTAAGAGGGTGTCTGCATAAACTCAAACCGTGGCGCTGTGGCCGTTGGCTTAAAACCAAAGTATAAGTGTGCAAGATGCACTACTAGCGCTGTGCAATCATATTTTATCGAACTTTGATAAGGGTAATAAAGTTATCTGTTTGTTTTTTGACTTAGCACGAGCTTTTGAAACTGTAAATTATCCAATACTGCTGGAAAAACTTTATCATAGTGGTGTTAGAGGAACTGCGTTAAAGTGGATCCACACCTTTTTATCGAAAAGGTTTCAAAAAATTAGGGTCAATGTGGGAATATAATATTTTCTTCACAAGAAAGTGTCCTCTCCGGAGTTCCACAGGAAAGTATCATTGGTTCCCTTTTATTTTTGATTTTCGTCAATGATTTAAATCAACTGATAAACGATAGATCAACATGTTTGGTTCAGAATCCATTAGATAATATTTCTGATGCAATAAGCGTTCGAGTAGAAAACGTGGAACAGCAATCAGGCTGTTATGTCACTCAATTTGCTGACGATACCACAGTTGCACAAAATTCCAATAATTTTTTTCATGTAGTACAAAAAACAAACTGTCTTGTAAAAAGTATGACTCATTACTGTTTAAATACTGCCCTAATCTTAAATGGACCAAAGACCAATATGGTAACCTTTTCACCTTCTACTATGGAGATAAGTCCATTACTAAAACTTGACAATGGGTCTGTGGTAAATAGCTACTCCACTAAGTTGTTAGGTATTTACCTGGATTCTAGTTTGGCTTGGAGCTCTCACGTTAACCTACATATGTCAAATTTACCTCTAAAATCTAATAGATAAAATAAAAAAACTCATTGTCTCCAAGACTGAGATGTAGTGCATAAAAGTCCTTCCCCCTTTTTAAATTTAATGTTTGTTTCGTCCCTTCTAACACATTTCATAAATATATCTCTTGAATAAGTATAAATAACTTTTAAATAATACAATGGTATATAACATCACTTTCATCTAACAAACAATCACATTACACCTATCTCTACTTCATTGGATCAAATCTATCTCCTCAAGAACTTCCCGTTTATTGTCAAACAACTACAATAGCAGACTTAAGTTCTCCATTCAACAATACATGATAGTTTGAACCATGTTCTACCATCCATCAATTAATGGAGTACCGGCATGTAAGTAATGTTGTATTTATTTGCTCATTTATTAATTTATTACAATCTAATAGACTATTTTATAACAATTTGTGGGTCTTACCTTGTCTGTTAAAACTTTTTATACCTTTTTATTCCTTTTTATTCATTTTGAAAAACCACAGACATGTAATATTGGCATAATTATTTTAATTTTATAACATCTATTTTGTTTATCTTTATTAGACAACACCCTAATATGGGTTTATTATTATTTCAGCATTTATTTAACTTTGTATCGAGACCTGAAGATGCTTTGCATATTGTAGAAAGCGAAACCGGTCATCTGAATAGTTAAATTAAATTGATTGTGAGTAAGTCTTATTTATTATTTCTTTACCTACCTAAAAGAAATAAGAATACGCATTGAAAAAGCCAGAGCCGCCTTCTATAACATTAAAGTAAATTCTAATTAATATAGATATTACGTTAAACTTATAATATCAGATTAATACGTGCTACATATTCTCCACATTGCTGTATGGTATGGAGAGTTGGACCCTTACAGATATTGAAAAATTAGATTTGATATATATCGACGAGTATCGATAATTTGGGTAGATCGAATAAGAAATGAAATAGTTTTGCATCGAATGAAAAAGAGCACAGAAATTAAAAAATCGATAAAAATTCCAAAGTTACAATATTTCTGTCATCTAATGAGACATCCAGAGAGGTATAACCTTCTACACCTCATAATACAGGGTAAGATCGCCGGAAAGAGAGGCCCAGGCCGACGATCAATATCCTGGCTCCGAAATCTCCGAGAATGGTATCAAAAGACCACCGCTAAATTATTTAGAGCCGCCGTAAACAAAGTTATTATTGCCAATATGATCGCCAACATTCGATAATCGGACAGGGTGGTACTGAAAGAAAAGGAAGATAGTTTTTACTGATCATATATTGTATTTTGACGCACATCAATACTGGGAAAAGTCAAATGAAATAAAAAATATTGATTGATTGATTGATAATATATCTTACTGTACCACTTTTTTCATTTTGTCATCCTAAATAATAGTTTCAAAGAAAACTACTTTTTGTCAATTAAAATAATTTTATTTAATACTCATAAAACTTTCGGCAATAAGTTATGGTGATACAACATCTTTTTCAGGATGTTCAAGTTCTTCGGGGAATCTATCAGTAAACTGATTCAGCCCCGCTTTCCATGTTACTTCCCCAGCTTCGTACTTTTTGTTGTGTTCTATGATCTTTTCGTAGTTTTTCTTAAATACTTCGAACCTCTTGGCGTCTTCCTCGGCGTCGTATGATCTGTTCTGATCTTGCTGTAAAATAATAAAACAAGTTACTTCGTAGGTGTCAAAATAGCTTTGTGTGCATAAATATGCAGTGCTAGTCAAAAGTCCATTCCCCCCTCGTATCTTTTGAACAGATATTGTTATAATAGTGAAATTTTGAGGGAGGTAATACACAGACGTATTCTTCTTAACTAGTCATAACAAGTGACATAATGGTGACAGATGACGTTACAGGGCCACTGTGACAGATAATTTTAAATAGGACCTTATAGCAAGCGATACCTCGTTTGAAAGGTATTGAAAATACCTTAGACCATTAAAGCTTATAGACATACCATTAAATTAAATGTCACCATTAAATTTAACATGTTAATTTCCCCAACAAAGACAAAATGCATGGTTACAACAGTAAATTTACTAAGATGTAAATTGGAGCTGGAAGGTCAGATAATAGAACAAGTGATGGAGTTTAAATATCTAGACATCACATTATCTAGCTAAGGAAAGCTCAAAACAGAAGTGGAAGATCCAGTGAATAGGGCAACCAGAGCCGCAGGTTTCCTGAATGAAACAATATAGAGAAATAAAAATATCGGAAAAGAAACGAAAGGCAGAATTTACAAAACAGTCATCAGACCAATAATGACATACGCGGCAGAAACAAGACCTGACACAGAGAGAACAAAAAGGATGTTCTCAAGGTGGAGAACATCAAACACTGGGTAAGAAATAGAAAAGTAGAATGGAACGATCATATAAGCCGAATGACAACAATTAGAGCAGTAAAGACGGCAAGAGAAGGTTCCCCAATAGGAAGACGATTAGTAGGAAGACCATGAAAACGATGGAATGACAACTTTCTTGAGGCACATTGAAAAACAGACAGAGTCATGTCTATATAAAAAGAAGAAGAAAAAGAAGAGAACTTTGTAGTAGCTCCGGCCGATAATATAAAACCTAAACCTCTTACTGAGGAACAGCTTTAGCATATTGAGTTTGTGTATAAATAGATGCCACTGGAAGATCAGAATTACATGAAATGTTTTATTTCTGAAACGAAACAGTTTAACAGATAATAAAAAGTAATTTTCTACTATTCGTTAATTTTCTTTTTCCTATGTTTTTAAAAATTCTTCCAACATCATTGGCTATAGGCTATTATTGTTATCAGTACTACAAAGGCATAATGATGCCATATTTTTAAAACTTCAAATTTATTTAGGGACACAAAGTTCCCGGAGCACAGTAGTTCGCTCCCAAGGTCACTCTTAATTACCTACATACTATACCGTGGCCACAGTATAAAGAGACAGTGGCCGCTTAAAACATGGAATCCAAGGTCGCATGATCACTGAATGCAAACATCGACAGGCGCTCAAAACTAGACCTTCCGAGAAACTGTTTACACCGTCATTATGTGTGTCATGATACTATAACTTAAATGTTTTATGTATCATGATTTGTGTTTCACTTCCTCTGGCTGGTGAATTTTGTGAAAATATTTAAATTTAATGTAAATCAACAACCTGTAAAAAACGGTATAAATATATTATAGCATGATTGTTAGTTCGTTTTTGTTGAGCGGTGTAAACGTGAGAAAAGTGATAACACAGGGAGAGGAATATTTAAGAGCGGTATAAATATATTATAGCATGATTGTTAGTTCGTTTTTGTTGAGCGGTGTAAACGTGAGAAAAGTGATAACACAGGGAGAGGAATATTTAAGAGCGCGTGACATTCACGTGGTCATTCCATCTTTTCAGCGGCTCAACTATATTATAGTTTAGTTTATTCGTCTTCCGGGTTTGGACCGTGTCATTTGTGAGTGACCCAAAAGTGGGTTCATCTCGACGTTTCGCTACAATTGTATGTAGCTTCTTCAGGAGAACAAAGAAAAGGAAATCAAAAGACAGGAAGATGGGTAGTTAGCAACGGTAACTCAGTTACTCAACGCAACCAGAGGCGAATACTAACTACCAAGATGGGCATTTGGTCACAGTAACTCAACTACTTAACGCAGCCAGAGGTGAAAACCAAATGCCAGGACAGGGATTCACGTCCAACAGCTCAGAACACTAACGCGTCGAGAGGCGGGGAGTGAATCCCGAACCATAACCTAGTTCGCTCTCGTGGTCAAGCAGATTAAGTATTTATCTATTAAGTTCTAGGAAAATTAACACCAGGAAAATAGGTACTGCGGCTTTTGTATTTTATATTAGAAATTATATCAAATATTGGTAGTTATATATTTATATAAATACAGTGATAAGCGTGCTAATAATTGGCAAAACAACGCAAACGATGGAAAACGTATGAAGTTGTAAGAGAAAAGAGATGAAGCTAGTTGATATGAGAAATTTAGCGATAGAAACCTTAAATTTACATTCTATTCACTCTTTGCCAGCTTAAGACGTATCAGAGGAGGATATCAACTAAAACTGTCACTGTCACAGCGGTAGTTTCCAAACTCTTACGTCTAAAGGTGGGAAACAATAAATGAAATGTAAGTTTATTGGTTCTATCGCTAAATTTCCCATCTCCACTAGTTTCATTTCTATTTATCTCACAACTTAATATGGTTTCCATCTTTTGCGTTATTTTGCCGGTTATTAGCGCGCTCATTACTGACTATTATGTATTTTGAAAAATGTTAGTGAAATTATATTAGAAATTTTGAATTGTTTTTAAAAATTACTGAAATAATTTTTGTGCCTATTCTAAACTATAGGTATAATAAGAAAGCAATACAAGTGTAAAAACTAACATAATATGGGATATTCTCTACCATTACAAAATTAAACAAATATAAATTAAAACGAGGCATTTATTTCCCTAGAAATCTAAATGAAATACATTTGACAAAATCAAATCTACTAATTTTATTTTGCTTTAATTCCGCTATTTTCGGTACACTTTTTTTGGTTTTACAAAACTTCGTATTTTTATATTTGAGTGTCAATTTGAATATCTTTTAAAACTTCTAAAAATTGAAATATATTAGGATGCGAATTGTAAAATAACGAATAAATTTAGAATGGAAACTTTCAAAGGCATTGGTTGTACGCTCAAGTGATGAACTGTTTTCCGCCCACATCTCAGGAAGGAAGTCTGCATCTTAAGGAATATAGTTGTCTACCAAGTAGTCAGCAAATTGTTGTACGGCTTGGTGTTCTGCTGGAAATATTTCACTAAAGCCTAAAGCAAAACACTCACCTACTTCTAATGGATCTAGGGAAGGTAGACCAAACATATATCTAAGGTATTGTCCGACTTCATTGTAGTTTGAATACTCAGTAGCCAGAACACCTTTTTGAATTTTTCTCCACCATGATTGTCCAAGATAAAATCTACATCCTTTTATTTTCGCAGATAGAAACACTTCACTTACAGCTGCATGGATCGCCTTTTCGAAATCGGCATACACAACCTTGGGACTAAAATTTAAGTTCAATTTTTGACACTCCGTCTTTAAACAAATAAAGGCAGTCACATATGAGTTTGTTAACTTATTTGAAAGCAAAAAGAATGCCAACGGCACATAGTTTCCATTTTCGAGTCCGTGAACCGTAAATAGTTAAATAAAAAATTTAGTGCAGTATTTAAAAGTTCCATCAACATAAATTGTTTCTAATTTACTTAAAAATGTTAAGTTAGATACACAAGAAAAAGCAACAAATTTTTATACCGGATTCATCATCATCAATGGTGCTACAGCCCTATGAAAGAGCCTCGACCTTCCCAAGTCTATTACGCCAGGCAGTCCTATCCATTGCCAACCGTTGCCAGTTTGCTGCGCCTATCTTTCTACCATCCTCATCTACACCATCCTTCCATCTGAGTTTTGGCCTACCCCTTTTTCTGCTTCCCACGGGTTGTGACATAAGGATTATTTTTTAATAAAAATTGTTCTTTTTGGTTGGTTGTCACTTCCACGGAGTTTAACGAGTCATGTACTTCCGCGCGCACTTCGGAATTTTGGTAATAACTTGTTTTCTGCCATTATAAATATTTTTTCTAATCAAATGTACATCTTCCACAGTAAGACTTTTAGTGCCTGTTTGCTTAATTTCGCTGGGTATCAACTTCAATAGTTTTTCACACAAATCACCCATTGCCTTCCGCTTAACACTATTCCTTAATTTTTGCTGGTTTAACACTGTTTTTGATAAACTTTCAAGGGTATAGTTATGACTACATTCGACTACACTGTTACAAATATTTTAAGTTTTAACAAATGCTTTGCAATTTCTTTCTACACACTGCCAACGTTTGATATTATAAGCAATCATTTTATGGAAGTTATACTTGTAATTGTCAATAACTAACATTAACTTGCCCTTTTCACTTAATATTTCACTTATTTTAGATTTCTCCGTCATGAAATAGGTATAACGACATTCAAACTGGAACTAAAGTAATAATGTTCAGATTCGCACTACCCCTATTTCTTATCATAGAATTTTAAGTAGACTACTAATTACCTACCAATCTTTTCAAATCAATTGCAACTTCTGATACGGAAAAACCCAATCAAATATTGAATAAGGGAATATGAGCTCTAACATCATAATACTTTTATATCATAATAATTTTAATATTTTTTTAAGTAAGAAGTAGTGTTATATAGTAGCATTGTTTAAAAAAGACTCATTCCTTTTTAAACAATGATGGTAATATTGTATTAATAGGTAAATACAAAGTTTGAGAAGACATTATTTAAATATCTTTTCTAAGAAATATATGGCCGGAGCGAATTTACCTATGCCTAGGGTGACCATATGTACTTTTTTTAGTAGGACAGTACTTTCTTTTCAAACGCTGTCCTATTGTACTTTAAAATTTATGAAGTACACCTACATGTACTCTTTTTCTTAGTTACACAAAATTAAGTCCTACTTTTTGTCCAAACAAAATATAATTATGATTCGAATTGATGCGCTCACTGTTGATTAGTCTATTAACCTTTTGTCTTAAATTCCGACAATTTTTCTCGTTTTTTATATTATTTTGTGCTGTGTGGAAAATAAACAATTTCATCATGTCACCGCCTAGAAGAAAATGCCATTTTAACGTCGAGTTGCAAGCAGAGTATCCTTTTATGAAACAAAAATCAAATGTTTCACCGCATGTTGTGTTTTGCCAAGTTTGTAAAAGTGATATTGATATTTCTAACAGTGGTCGCAGTAATATCAAACAACATTTGTCAAAGAAAAAACACATGTTGGCTACTAATGCGAACTCGAAGAGCAGCAAATTGGAAAACTGTGTTAAAGAAGAAAATTTAAGTTCTGAAAATATGTTGATTGCTGCCAAGGAAGGTACTTTTGCTTACCATACAATTGAGCATTTGCAAAGTTTCAGATCCTTAGACTGCACGTCAAAACTAATTGTAAGCATGTTTGAACCTAAATTTGCGGCAGCTCGAACCAAGACTGAGGCGATTGTAAAAAATGTTTTAGCTCAAGAGGCTCACCCACTTAGAAATTGACCTTCGAAAAGCAAATTTCGTCAGCATCACAATCGATTCGTCGAATCATAGAGAAATTAAAGTTGTGCCCTTAATGGTAAGATATTTTGATGGAGAAAATGGTGTCCAAGTAAAATTACTTCAGCTACGTGACTTACCTGGTGAAACATCAGAGCAGTTAAAAGCTTACGTGGTCAATGTTTTGAATCACCATAATCTACTACAAAAATTCATCGGAATGTCTGCTGATAATACAAATACAAATTTTGGTGGAATGAGAAAAAAAGGAGTGAATAATCTATTCAGCAAATTAAATGCTTCTCGTGGTAAACCCGTGATTGGAATTGGTTGTCTGGTACACATTTTTAATAACTGTTTACAAAATGCGACGGTCGTCTTACCCATAGACATCGAGGTTATTGCGGTCAAGATTTTTAAGTATTTCTATATTTTTACAGTCAGAGTGGAGAAATTAAAACAGTTTTGCGATTTTGTTGATATCGAGTACAAAAAATGTTGTCGTTTTCAAAAACAAGATTTTTGAGCCTAATGCCAGCCATTGAACCAATTATACAAATGTTCGAACCCTTGAAAGCATATTTTTTGTCGATTGATAATTGTCCAACAGTTCTAAAACAGTTTTTTCAAAACCCAATCAGTGAAGCATGGATGTGGTTTGTGCATAACATTGCGTCTCCCTTCCACAAAGTGATTTTAGATGTAGAAGGTGACAAAATATGCGCAACGGAAGCCGCTTTGGATTATTTCGAACTCATAAATAAGCTTCAAAATCGCTTAAATAAGTTATTTTTACCGCTTAAAGTAAGAGAGTCCCTTTCAAAACTGGAAAATATGGACCTTGACCTTAGTGTGAACTATCGGGATATCTTTATCACGCATGTCAAGCAGTTCTATTCAAATTGTGTAATATATTTGAAAAACTGAGTGAAAATTTAAGTGAACTAAAGCTATTTGGATGAGTTAACTTGAAAAAACAAGATTCTTGGGCTGAAATTTTATCGTCGTGTGAGGCTTTCAAAGACTACGTAGGTCCGATATTGAATCAGGACGAACTGTTTGATGAAGTTAGTCTAATACGAACCTACGTTACAGAAAATAAAATCACAGACTGGAATTCGAACAATATTTCTACCGAAGATCGATGGCTCGAAATCTTCCAAAAAGAAAGGGCTTTGAAAAATCTCAAAATTCTATGTGAGTTTGTTTTTTGTCTGCCGGGACCAGTGCGTCGATTGAGCGGTTGTTCTCAAATATCAATAACTATTGGAGTCCCAACAAATCGCAGTTGAAAATATCTACTCTGGAAGCAATCATGCAAGTCTACACAAACTTCAAAGTTTCGTGTAATGAAATGTTTCAGTTCTTAAAGAGTAAACCAAAACTTCTGAAGGAAATTCATAGTTCCAAAAAGTACGACTGGTACGAAAATGATGATCAAGATGTTCAGAAAGGAACGTCGAAAGAAAATTAACTATTAAAATTTATCATACATTTTTTATGTACTTATGTTTGATTAAAAAAATCGCTCTTATCATTGTTTTATTAAAGATTCGTAAAATTTTGACTAGGGCACTAGCAGTGTACATATTTTCTTAAAAATTATAAATGTACTTTTTTTTGTTGAAAAATTATGGTCACCCTACCTATGCCCCTTTTCTGTGGGGTATTAAAATCTGACCGCAGGAGCGAACTAGTATACACCCAAAGTTCCAAGTACAGCAGTTAGAGTGCCATAAGGTTCCAAGTACAAGTGTGACATTTTGAAAAAACTATGAAATTTGCATTTTATACCACAACGACAGAATTGCTTTATGAATTGCTGTATTACCAAATCCTTAAACAATAATATATATCTGGCAAAGTATAATTTTGTCAGAACCGTTTTATTTGACAGCAAACTTTAAAATTCGTTTCCTGACAAATTTTGTAAATGTCGCTTGTAACCCTGTAGTTCTCAGCCCTCGATATATCGGTATGAGCTCCAATAGATGGTGTGAGATGAGTAGAATAGAATCAAATTATTTTCCAAGCATATCATAACAATAATAATGAATAATTACCTTGTATTTTGGCCACGCTTCTTCAGCAGTTTCTTCCGCCATTGCTATTGCAACGAACAAAGCAAATAAAAATATTTTACAAAGCATTGTTACCAACCACCAGATACTGATAATCAATTACACTAGTATTTTAGGCAAGTTGGTGTAACTAATAATTCCAAAAGTAGCTGTTGTGACTTTTATATACGCTGTCTGATATTGTGGGTTTAATTAAACTACGTCCATAAAAATATGAAATAATTGGAATTATGACACGGTGATAATTGGTTATGTTTATCTATAGATCATCTATCATCTCGTGGTTCAATTTTCAGCAAAAACAAGAATAGCGATGCAACTTTTTGCAATCGATTCGGGAGTGTATGAGGTATGTTTGTTAATAGAATTGATACCCGGGAGATGAAAATTGCATTTTGCGCATAAGGAAAATACATTTCTATCTTAAAAATGAAAAATTTGGAACTCGGAAAATATTGAGAGGTCGCTGAACACAAATATTATGATGCCGATATTCTACGAGGTCCTGGTTCCAAGGGTGGATTTTTTTTTTTTGTTTTAGGATTAGTTTATGCACCCAGAGAAAAGTATGAACACACTTTTCTCACCCAGGCGTCGAAAATATTTAAGGTTACAAGCCTAAAGTAGATATTCCACAATTTAATTTTAGACTGATATATGAAAAATAAAAAAAAAATCTAAAACATAAATAAAATGCAAAACAAATCTAGCTTATAATCCGTTCACAAATTGTTGAGAGCACGAAATGTGCCTCAAAGTCATAAAACGGTCGTAAAATTTGTATCATCATAGGCGTTCCTGAGGTGTTTATTCATTAAAATTAATGCGTTTTACATTTATTTTCCTTTCAAAAATGTTTATCAATATTAATAATGTTTTGATACTATAGTTTATTTTTATGAACGAGAGAGTAATTAGCATAATTTTAACTGGTACTTCCGACCACTCCATGGGCGTGCTCAAGATTAATTGAAAAATTACTTTGAATAATTGTAAAAAATAAATGAATTATTTCAGTGTTATAAAGTGTTATGTGTATGTAAACAAAAGTGACCTCTTTTATCACACACTATATTAGAACTGACTGGCCTACATTAAAAAGGGTTTTAAAAAATTCACATTTTTTTTAATTTTTAAAAATTACAAAAGAGAAAAAGAGTTTTTAAAACCGTCTAAGGTATGTTAAATAGATGAATAAAAATATTAATATAAAACTTACAGCTACTTGTTACAAATCCAAATCAGATTCAGAAGATGAACTTTCAGAACCAAGATTTATAAACTGGCTCGATCATTTTATCAGTAATATTGTCCAGCTTCCACATTTTTTCCTCTTCTTTAATAGTGTGATTTACTGCCTTTTCCAGTTTTCAGGTTTTACATTATTTACGGCCTGCAAAAATAACTGTTTAACATCATGAATTTTAAAAGTGGTATTTTTTCTTGTAACTTCACTCTTTATCTGTGCCCATACCAGTTCAATCGGGTTTAATCCACAATGATATGGTGGGGATCTAAGTACTGTCATTCCACGATTTTTGGCAATTTCATCAATTTCGTATTTTTTAAATTTTTCTTTATGAAGGGCACACAACGAATAAAGTTCCTTTCTTATAGATCCGGATGGTACGTAATATTTTTTGAACTCAGCCAATTCTGCAAGTCTTGTTTTAACCACTTGGTTGTGGGCAGTCCTTCTATAAGTCTGGAGTGATAACTTGCATTATCCATTACTATTACACAGGTCTTAGGAAGAAGATCTATCATTTATTCGAACCATTCTTGAAAGACATCAGCGTTCATGTCTTCATGGTAGTCACCGGTACGAGTTGATTCAAAAGATAATAAACCACCTTCAACAAAACCGTCTGAACTGCCAATGTGTACTATTATCAGCCTGCGTCCCTTTCCTGATGGTAGGTTTAAACCAGTAGATAAGTTATTTACAAAAGCGTGCCTTTGACTTGTAACAGTTTCATCCTGCCAAAATTTATTTGGTGTATGACCCTCGTTGATCCATGTTTCATCAAGATAAAATATTTTTCTTTTTTGGTTTCTCATTTCCTTTATGGTTCTTAGAAAATGTCTTCTCCATATGATAATATCGCTTCTTTCTAATAAAATAAACTTTCTGGATTCTTTTTCCAGCGGAAGCCTATTTCTTTTAAAAGTTTCCATAACGTACTTCGACTCATTTCTGGGTAATCCTTATCATCTCGAACTGAGACAAGAACTTTATCCAATGTTTAAAATTTTGTCTAAAGAAGAATTCATGCACTTTCCGTCGAAGTCCTTCTTTAAAATGATATTCTATTTGAAATTTTGGTTTCCCTGGAGCATTACGTGGCATTTGAAAACTACCACATTTTCTCTTCTTTAATAACTCTGTAAATCGTAGATTTCCCAATACCAAGTGTACTGCTAACTAACTCAACGGTCTCATCAACACTTTCACATAAACGTTTGTCTATAAATGATTTAAAACAATTAAATATTAATGTTTTTTCATTAACTGTTAAAGGACCAATTTTTCGGCGTTTACACGGCACTTCCAAATTTTCCATAACACTAGTATACACAATAAACTGCACCTTGCAACTGAAGTACCTACTTTTAGTGAACTGTTAAGAATTTTGAATACGCCACTTGGACCTTCCTACAAAATAGAAAAAACCCACTATCACATTTTCTGTGGAATAAGTTTAGAAGGTAATTATCTAGTCAATTACTGTCGTAGATTCCTGGAATTAAAGAATGAAATGTTTGATTGTTGAAACCCTTACTTCGTGGAATGCACTCATTTCAGATAAAATAAAACGTTTTATTTTATCTAAAGAATTAAACTTTATTTTGCAAATAGGTAGGTACTTATTAAACTTTTATTGGTTATATATAACCAATAAAATAAACATCTTACATTTCTTGCAAATTCATTAGTATCTGTTAACCTCCATCACTCCGACACTGGCAACCTTATTTAGGGATTAGTAACCCTCACAACTATTGTATTCTATTCTGCTCCAACCTTTATACCTAGTGGTCATACTCAATTTAAAATTGTTTTCCTATATACTTCTGTAAACTTGTTGACAAATATCTGTTTTTCATTGAGTCACCCGTATCAACAGTTTAGGGATTTGCATACATAATTTATTGTTTTATTACTCTCTTATACATAAAAATACATTATAATAAAAATAAGAATTTACCCATTAACAATTTTGTAAATAAGAATACCTTAATCACTTTTTGAGTGATTTTTTGACGTTTTTGAAAAACGTTTTTGACTAAAACAGTTTTGCTCTTTCTGTGTGTGGCCACTCACCATTCAACAAAAATCAGTAGCGACTACACTACAAATAAACCTTGCAAATAAGGAATTTTGGAATAGACTCTAATTGCAATTTTTTATTGCTCTATTATAAACAACAAAAATACTAATAGATAATTACAATATGTAAAGAAATTGGACATTTGTACGTAATTGTTTTTCACGACATTCACATTTAAAGCCACTTATGTGATTTATAGATAAAATAAATATAACCAATTGTCACCGCTTATTAATTCATATTAAGTATTTAATATTATGGATAAAGTTTTATTAAACCCACATTATAAGACAGCGCATATAAAAACCGCAACAGCTACTTTTGGTGTTTTACATACATAAAAACAATGCTTTGTAAAATATTTATATTTGCTTTGTTCGTTGCAGTGGTAATAGGAGAAGAAAGTGCAGAAGAAACTGGAGAAAAAACTGCCGAAGAAGCATGGCCAAAATACAAGGTAATATTCATTATTTTTATTATGATATGATTGGAAAATAATTTGGTTCTACTTTAATTATCTCGCATTATATACAGGGTGGTCCTTAAGTAATTGTACAAAAAGAAACCGTAGATTCTACACTTTAAAATATTACGATTTAAGCCAAATTGCTTTAATAAAATGTTAATATTAAGAAAGACACAGGGTGTTAAAATTTTTCCTATAACTTTCACGTTTGTGAATATTTATGTATAAAAAAATTCATAACTGGGTACTATTGAACATCAGGAATTATAATTTGATGCATACTTTAATGTAGCTGATAGAGGGCGCCACATATGCCACATATGTGGCATACATTTGCACTTAACTTCTTTGCTCGTTAAGTTACCGGTGTGTGTGATAAAAAATATTAAAGATACATTATTTAAAAAAAAGGTATACCTGTTAATAACTTCAAAACTCAACAGTTTTCGAGATAATCGCATTTTACAAATCAACTACATAATTATGATTTAACGCAATTACTCCAGGCAACGAAAGAAAATTAGGCAAAAACATCATTACTGTTGAATTTTGGTATAAAATGCCTTTAATAAAGTTAATAGTTAACGAAATATTAAATAAAATAAATATATCAGCAGGATATTTGCAATAGGATTTGACAAAATAAAAGAATAATTGGATTTTACAGGTTATTATATCAATAGTACTTTATTCCTTGTTGTTCATAACTTCTTTTATTTTTTCGTTAATTTCCTTCAGAAATTAGCTGGCGTCCATTTCAGTATTTTCCTAGGCATTTCCGTATATTCTCTTATCTTACCCCTTTTATAGTTCCAGATTTTCAGTTGCCTTATTATATTGTATTCTTTTGGTTAAAGATCTCTTTTTCCCATATCTCAAAGCCAAATTCTAGTGTAGTGAGGCTAGCCCGAATTCTTGCTTGAGGTTTTGTGTCTCTGTGTTCTTTTGAGCTAAGCCATTCTTTTTATAATAACTTCTTTGCCAGTTCTTCTCCAATTTATCATCATCTTCTCCATATACCCCCTAAATTTTATTTAGGTTTCAATTGGCTAACCTTGGGTATACGTTTCAATTGGCTTCTTCAAAAGAAGAAGAAGATTACTTAATTGGGTTTATAAATAAAATATTTTGATTATGACTTTAATTTAATACAAAACGTAAAATGTTTGGTGTAAAATCCAATTATTCTTTTATTTTGTCAAACATTTTACGTTTTGTATTAAATTAAAGTCATAATCAAAATATTTTATTTATAAACCCAATTAAGTAATCTTCTTCTTCTTCTTAGCCTTCTATCGTCCATGTTTGACATAGTCCTCTCCCAACTCCTTCCATCGGTCTCTATCTTGAGCAACATATTTCCAATTTGTTCCGGCTATTCTTTTAATGTCATCAACCCATCTCATCTGTGGTCTTCCTCTTAGTCGTTTACTTTCGTAAGGTCTCCAATGTTGTATTGTAGTATTCCAACGTTGGTCTTTTTATCTAGCAGTGTGGCCCGCGAAGTTCCATTTAAGTTGGGCAATTTTTGTTGTTATGTCCTCGACCTTTGATTTTGATCTTACTCAGTCGTTCATCTTTTTATCTGACAGTCGTATACCTAACATTGCTCTTTCCATTGTTCTTTCTGTTGTGGCTAGTTTATTCATGTTTGCCTTGGTTAGGGTCCAGGTTTGACATTCATATGTCATGATAGGAAGGATGCATTGGTTGAACACTTTGCTCCTCAAGTATTGGGGTATTTTGCGGTTCTCAAGTATTCAATTAAGTTTTCAAATTAAGCAATAGTTAAACTAAATAACATTAAACTTTTTGTCAAAGTAAGTGTTCGATATGTCCACCATTTTCTTTAATTCATTTGTCAATACAATCTAGAAAGATTGTCTCTTATTAAATAGGTTATAATCAGTATTATAAGTATAATATATAATAAATATAAAGTAATAATAAAGTATTTGTTTGCGATTTTCATGAATTAAATAATTATATTAATAACTCACCACATGACCAAGGAATGTGACTACCAAGAACAATCCAACGTTCAGGAAAGTTGTATTTAAGTACGTTCTCACTGCCCTCTCTCTATAATGTGGTGGTATACCATATTGCATAAACCACATATTTCGCCGTAAGTTTGATGACAATTTTTCCAATAAATCAATAAAATCATTCTATAAAAAATGTAAATAAATCTCACTGTTCAAATTACAAGGTAATTCGCATGTCCGTAAAAAATAGTTACAAAAATGGTACCAAACCATGCGATATGCGTTTTAAACATGAATTTTTATACATAAATATTCACAAACGTGAAAGTTGTAGCAAAAATTAAAATTTTGAATTTCTACTTAACACCCTGTATCTTTTAATATCAACATTTTATTAAAGCAATTTGGCTTAAATCGTAATATTTTAAAGTGTAGAATCTACGGTTTCTTTTTGTATAATTACTTAAGGACCAACTTGTATATGATACCTAGTGTGACAACTCCAATTCAGCTGAATTCGGAACAAGGCTAAAAAAAACCTGAAATCCGGG
Organism: Diabrotica balteata; assembly: GCA_918026665.1. Lineage (NCBI taxonomy): Eukaryota > Metazoa > Arthropoda > Insecta > Coleoptera > Chrysomelidae > Diabrotica > Diabrotica balteata. Next base: position 3,106,237 of record OU898284.1, read on the forward strand.
ACTCTTCAATGAACATCGGGCCCTTTTTTTAATATTGAACTTTAATATCATCATTTTATTGATTATTTTACATTTTTATGATACAAATGATATTTTTAATGGGATTAAGCCACAATTGGTTGTATTGATAATTATATTTTTGTTATTTTCTCAAATTACAATATGCAAAGCATCTTCAGGTCTCGATACAAAGTTAAATAAATGCTGAAATAATAAATCCATATTAGGGTGTCGTTTAATAAAGATAAACAAAGATAGATGATATACATTACAGTAATTATACCAATATTACATGTCTGTGGTTTTTCAAAATGAATAAACAGTTTTAGCAGACAAGGTAAGACCCACAAATTGGTATAAAATAGTCTTTTAAATTGTTTACTACATCACTCCTTAACAATAAAGTTTATATAACCCATCTCCCTACATATGTCTATTTTTCCATTTTCTAGGTAGGTAACAAATGTTGCATAACATAAAGGACCTTTTGTTAAAATCTTTAGTTTACAGTCAATTAAGTTAGACTTATATATTGTTGGTTGCCTATCAATATCCACAAAATTTCACCGTACTTCAGGCCACCTACATTAATTTATAAAACAATTTTTTCAATGTTCTCAACATAAATTTAAGATAAATTCACATGACAAACTACAACATTGATGGTTGCTACTGTTATATTATTATAATTTTAACTTATTTAATTTTAAATATTGCTGCCTTCTGTCATATTTAGACAACTACCGTGAGTTACATTGACTGCTTTGTTTCGACTTCCGTCCTAACGTGTGAATATTGTCATTTTAATTAGTTGCTATCAATAAGTTTTCATAGACACTTTGTCTCAGGACCAAGTAACCTCATGTAGAGTCGTACGTTGTGATGTTGCCAATTCCACTGGTAACTTAAACATCTTAACTTTTAAGAACATATAATGTAACAAAAATTTAAACTAACAACATTTAATGGGTTTTTACCCAAATATGTATACCTACTTAGTAAATATTAATCACATTTTGCATTAACCTTAGTCAACATTTCAAATTTCACGTTCTTTTTAATTAAAGTGCTTATATACTTTCAGGTTACATTGATGATGGAATATACATTCCGAAAACGTGCTGTAATAATTGTGATATAGCTCGTTTGGGTATTTTATTATATACATTTTATAAAGGATTTTAAATAAACAAATTTGTGATACATGGTATACAGCCAGCTACAGGAACTTAGTTTCCTAGTTAATTTCTAATAATATTTCGAAGTAATTAAAGCAAAAAACTAGATCATATATGATTTACCCATGGACGTATAAACACAGATGGACTCAGTTATTTACATAAAATTGTGAAGTCAAATTTATTTGAATAGGTCACATTCTCAGCACCTTCAACTGTTGTCACGTTTTTTTATTAAAATTTCTTATTCGCGAGTCACTGAAAATATTACTCTGCTATTTTATACTCTACAGGTGCTATCAAACCAAAATAATAATTTGTTGTTATATTAATATATTTAATTGTAATCCAAATATCAAGTGTGCACATATCGTGCATTATCATTTAATAATAGCGTATAATAGATATCAATCAACTATTTTATATGTAGAAGCACTGAAAACTATTTATAAATGGCAACGTGTGTTTACATTTCTCTGTCTTATGGCCTACGTCAAACTTCAAATGCATGTTTGTTTACTTTTTACAGTAGATGAGGAAAAGTTGTTTTTCGATATTTTGGCTGTATTTTGAGTGATATTTGTGAAAAGTGAAATAAACATATTATAATAATGGTGCTACAGTGTTGCATTTGCAAAAAAAAACGAAATATTTACATCCCGATCTCTTATTTCATTTGTAAGTACTGTCTGTTTACCTTATTAAGATGAGGAACTGGCGTACCATTGGGTTTACTCATGTTCATTAATGTATTAAAAATAAGATATGAGTTTATGAAATTAGTAGACATTTTTAAATCGTAAGTAGATATCATCTGATTAAAAAATATTTGTTTAGTACCTTTTTACTTTAATCTTTTCATGGATACAAATAAATTCGAGAAATGAATAAAACTATTTTTCTATGTAGGTTTTCAAATAATATTGACGATCGAACTATTTGGGTAGCAAATTTAGGAGAAAACATAAAGATTTTTTATTGTAGCATTATTTTGATACCTATTAAAAGATTAAGTTGAATTCAACTATATTCGATTGTATTAATTTTAAAGCAAATAAATTTTAAATTTTTCTATAAAGACGTGATTTGTTAATAGTCAAACTCTCTTTTTTTTTAATTCTTCGAACGTGTTTTTATACATTATTACTACTTTTAATTTTTAAAGTCTGAATAATATTCCCCGCGAGTAAAAATTCAAGCACGCTTATGCTCATTAAGGAAGCATCACATTCTATTGAAGCTTCAAAACATTGTGTGTTAAAGGTATCTTATCGCTGTGTCCATCTGTGTTTATACGTCCATGGATTTACCCAACTCAAAACAGATATCGCCTTTTCCATTTACAAAATATAAAGGTTAGTCTGCAATAAGATTACCAAAGTGCATCGATTTAAAAACTAATAAATTTGTTCTGATATTAAAATGAATCTCTAGATAAATTAAAAACAAACTACCGGAGGTTTGTATGTAATTATATTACATAATTAAAAAATTAAATAAAAAGTCTTCGAACATAATTATTTATTGTCAGCCTACAAAAAACACTCTGGAAAAATCCATGGGGCAGATAAAGTTTTGATTGATATTTTAAAATTAATTAGTTGTTTAATAATTGATTTAAAAAAATCACAATCAATACATTTCCCCCCAATAAAGAACCCGATCCAAAAGAAATTTCAAACCTATTAAATTAACTACCTGCTTCACGGATAATAATTAGAGATTTCAATGCACATAATCCGTTATGAGGTTCAACAAAACTAACATCTATCTCTAGGTCGAAAAATGGAAAAAATAATAGAAGAAGTCAACCTAAATATCCTTAACGACGGACAACATACGCGTTTTGACACAAGAACAGGCGAAGGCTCTAGTATAGATCTATATATTTGCGAACCATCAATTACACATACTCTTATGTGGGATGTGTTACCAGATCTATATGATAGTCTTCACTATCCTATCATAATAAGCAACGAACTACAATCAACCACCCCGAAACAACTAAAATGGAACTTAAAGGGCGCAAATTAATCAGAATTTCAAAATTACGTTGAAAACAATCTGCAAAACCTAAATGACAATGTAGATATAGACAAAACAATATACTCTCTGACAAACGTAATCACAGAATCAGGAAATACGTACGTTGGAATAATTAAATACGATCACAAAAATCAGTCTGTACTTTGGTGGAATCATGAATGCAAAGAAGCATTAAAACAATCGAAACAAGATTTTGATAAATTCAAATGACACAAAACTCAAGAAAATTCTATCGAATTTAAAAAATTAAGAACAGTCGCTAGATATACCGTTAAAAAAGTCAAACGTGACTCTTGGATAAAATATGTGAACACAATACATAGTTTAACTTCTATAACAACTATAGGAAAAAAGTCAACAAAATGTCTAGATCAAAACCCCATAAATCAATCAACTTTCTAACTCAAAATAACACTATTTATAAAAGCCCAGAAAAAATATCTAATATACTAGCATCTACTTATGAATATATATATATATATATATATATTATATATATATATTATATATATATATATATATATATATATATATATATTACAGGATCCAATTTGTAAATAGAATACATCTTGGAGACGGCTATCGCCGTATTCCCGTCCTCCGCCAATACTCCTGGTCCAAGGCATGCTCCTCCTCCAAACCTCTCGATTCTCTCGATTGCTCTTCTAATACCCTTATTCCATGAGCGTCGAGGTCTACCTCTTTTTCTTCTACCAGGGGGCTTCCATCTGTGAAGTTTTTGGGGCCAACGTTCGTCAGGCATTCCAAACAGGTGTCCAAACCATTTTAAACCTCTTCTTTCTATTCTGTCTATGACCGTATCTGTAGCATTCATCTGATTTTTTATAGATTCGTTGGTTTTCCTTTCCAGCCTTGATGTTCTAGTACTTCTTCTCAAATAATCCATTTCAACTGCCAACAATCTTCTTTTCAGGTCTGCATTAATTGTCCATACTTCAGAGCCATAACAAAGAACTGATTCAACCATGGTTGCCCTATTCTTTTTTTGTTCCTTTTGGAAATGTTGCGATCCCACCATAAGGAGTTCAAACATCCTACAATTTTACGTCCCTGATTAATTCGGTGTTTAATTTCGGTTTCACCCAAGCCGTTCTTATCAATGAATGCACCTAAATATTTAAATTTTTCCACTTGTGTGATTTCCACGTCCTCGTCTATCAACACTTCAAACCTTGCATCTGAATTGATAACTAGATATTCCGTTTTCTTCATGCTGACTTTTAACCCCCATTTTACATATTCTCTGTATAGACGCTTATCATAAATTCTAGATCATAAGAATCTTGAGCTAGAACGACTTGGTCATCCGCAAAGTTCAGGGAGAACAGTACGTCATTTCCTATTGGGATTCCCATTCCCTGGCAGTGGTTTTTCCAATTTTGAAGGGCTGCCTCAATATATAAATTAAACAGTAAAGGTGACATACTGCATCCTTGTCTCAGTCCTTTAGTTACTTTTATCGGCTCTGATAGTCTATTTCCGATTTTTAGGTAAGTGGTGTTATCCCTGTATACTTCTGTGATTATTCCTAAAAGGTGTGGACTAATGCCGAGTTGTTGTAAAGCTTGCCACAATTTAGGCCTTGGTACTGTATCATACGCTTTTTCTAGATCGATGAAGGCTAGATGTACTTCGTTACCAACCGCTATTCTTTTTTCTATTAATTGTTGGAGTATAAACAAGTTATCAGTGCAAGATCTACCAGGCGTAAATCCGCTTTGGTCTTCGCTAATTAGATGTCCTACATCATCTTGTATTTTTCTATTTATTATCTTTCCAAACAATCTGCCGAAAGTAGGTAGGACACTCAATCCTCTGTAGCAATTAGGATCTTTTCGATTACCCTTTTAAAGTGGTGAGCGGTTGGTGAGCGGTTTTCCATTCAGATGATATTTAATTTGTTGGCAGCATTGATTCATTAGAAAAGTTATTCGTTCGATTAGGAGTGGACCTCCTGCTTTAAGCAACTCTACAGCTATATTGCCAGGTCCTGAAGATCGCCCGTTTTTCATTTTAATTAGCGCAGTACGGACCTCGTTGCTGGTAGTATTAATGTTACTATTTGTTTGTCTCTCCATACTGTATTCTTCTCCCATATATTCCAATCTGGACTCTTGGAGTAAATTTTTATAGTGATTTTCCCATTTTTCTATAGAAATTAAGTTGCTTAATGAGTTATGGATGTTCTTCTTTAGATTAGTGATAGTTCTCCATGCTTCCGTTGTCTGAGAACCACCCATTAAATTTTCAACTTGGACACATTTTTGTTCCCAGAAATTGTTTTTTGCTTCTTTTATTTGCTGGCGTACTTCTCCGTTTTTCATTTGATATGATACTCTATTGCTAGATGTTTTATTTGTTAGCCATTTTTTATATAATTTGTTCTTTTCTTGTATCATTTCTTTTACGTTTTCTGTCATCCATGGTGGTTCGTGGTGTTTTTTGTGGTTGTTCTCTGTTCCTAATTCTTCATAAGCAATTTTTTTTATTATCATTTTGAGGTTATTGTATTCTTGTTCTACATCCATATTTCTTTCCATCTCATTTAGTTCCCTTTCTAATCTACATTGAAAAAGATGTTTAATACTTGGTTGGAATAAAGATTTATATCTCTCCGTTTTGTACTGCGTAGTATTGTTTCTCTGACTTTCGGTGTTATGTTTGTTCTTTTTTTTAAAGGGGCACAAAATATTAGCTAAAAGAAAGTAATGGTCTGTCCCACAGTTAGACCCTCTTTTTACTCTGCAGTCTTGGCACTTAAATTTTGAGTTCTGTCTCATTATTATATAGTCTATGATCGACTTCTGTTGGAGTGAAGGTCGTTCCCAAGTGTATTTATGATTATCTTTATGTGGGAATTGGGTGTTCATTATTTTTAAACCAAAAAGTTGACAGAACTCAATTAAACTGTCCCTGAACTATTTTTAACCATTTCTCCGTATCGTCCCACCACTTCATCGTCTATTTGAGAACCTACTCTGGCATTTAGGTCTCCTAACAATATTATTTCTTGATGGCTTTTTATTTTATCACATATGAATATAACTCAAGTAATTTAAATTATACTTCCAATTTCTTAGATATCAAAATAAAAGAAGAAAAAAAATCCTATAGAATATTACGACTAAAACAATAACGATCTAAATATACCAATAACAGAGGAAGAATTAGAAAATGTATGTCACAACTGTAAGAAGAATTGTCCTGAACCCGACAATATACCGTTTATATTTCTTAAAAATTTAGGCCCTCAATCTAAAGAACATCTACTCAAAATCTGCAATATAATCCTATCCAGAAACGTGTTTCCTATATCATGGAAAAATTCATTCATAATACCTATTCTAAAACCAACTAAACCAAAATCAGATCCATAAAACATATAGGCCGATATCACTCACATGTAGCATAGGTAATATATTAGAAAAGATAATAAACGATAGGCTTATGTGGTATTTAGAATAAAAAAACTCACTTATTCCAGAACAATGTGATTTCCGAAAACATCGCTCAACTTTAGACAACCTTGTTGACTTGAATCGGAAATCCACGAAGCATTTGCAATAAAAACAGCACTGTGTTGGAATATTTTTTGATATAAGCAAAGCATATTGTAGCGAGATTAAATAAAACGAGCGGTTCGAATTTATATAAATATATTTATTTATAACTTTACAGTTCGGTACTATCTTATCAACTCAAAACTTACTCCTAAGATCGTTACATATATATACCTAAGTGACTATGTTCTAGAAAGTTCCCACCTCTAATTCGTGCACGTGACTGATTGTTCTCTTGCCTTCGAGGGATCTATCCATCGATGGTTTTCGATGCCTGAGATGCTTCGAGATGCAACCGTTAGGCGGGCCACGCTGAATGCATGTTCGTAACAATATGATACAGTTTGAAAATATTCAATCAATAAAACACTCAGCAACTGGTTAATAAGGGATAACATATTAAAATACATTTCAAATTTTCTTAAAAACAGACAATTTCAAGTTCGAGTTGACGGAACATATTTTCAAACAAAAATTCAACAAAATGGTATACCACAAGGATCAAACTTAAGCACAACTTTGTCCTTTGCCAACTTTGGCATTAAAGTCTCCCATTATTAGTATTATTTCGTTTTTCCGAATCATTTTGACAATATTAGTAAGGTCATTGTAAAATTCTTCTATAATCTCTTCTGAGGCGTCCGCTGTAGGAGCGTATACTTGAATAATGTTTGTTTTTATGGGAGTTGTGTTTAGCTGAACACAACTCCCACTAGCTGAATTGGCGATTATATTATTCATAATTAGGTCCACTCCATTTATATGTTCGTTCTTAAGATTTCTGAGTAGAATATTTTGTGATCTTTGATAACTCGGTATCCCGTATCTGTCCAGCGCTTTTCGCTTATTCCCATAATACTAATCGAGAGTCTTTCCATTTCTTGAATGGCATTATAGATTTTTCCCGTCTCGTACATTGCTCTAACGTTCCATGTACCTATATTTATGGCTGTTCCCAATACTCTTAGGGATCCATCATCTAGAATGTAGTCTGGTTCGTGAGGATTTTTCTTGATAACGACCTGGAAGGCCTCATGGTTTAAGTTAGATTTACCTTCCCTGCCGGATCTTGAATTCCGATTTTCATGATCAGTAGTCGAATCTTAAAGTTTTTTATCACCATGATAATTGTACTAGAGATACTTACAAGAAGTCTTTAATGCAGTGTTTTCTCCTTGCCTTCTGCATCCTTATGCCGTTCACTAAAAGTCTTAGTTCCTCCGCCTTCGAAGCCGATTTCCCAAACTCCAGGACAAAAGAGTGCCCTAAAATCGCAGTATCACAGCCGCTTAACTCATAATGTGAGTGTCGCCTGTGAGTATCTGGCATTAAGAATACATAATTTTTACTTCCCACAGCCTTAATTCAGTAATGACATTACTGCTGCCTAATATCATATCCTCAGTTGATTCGCGGGTACTTATTTGGCAATGCCTTATTCGTACATGTCCTGCATATCTGCATGAACTTTCCCTATCAGCCATATGGGACGCACTTTGGAGTTGTACGTACTTGGAGACTACTCCAGACATTGCCCATCATATCGTTGTGCTGCTTTCAACAATTGACTAATTAGTGCTCACAATAATTCATTTTGTCCGTACAGCATGGACTATCTGTATTAATTTCTATATTTCTTCTTCTTCAAATGCCATCTTTGTTCCGAAGGTTGGCGATCATCAGGGCTATATGTATTTTCGAAACTGCTGACCGAAACAATTCGTTGTTGCTACAGCTATACCATTCCCGTAGATTCTTTAGCCAGGAGTTTCGTCTTCTTCCTATGGACCTTTTTCCTGCTATTTTCCCTTGCATAATTATTCGAAGCAGTTCATATCTTTCGCCTCTTGTAATGTGTCCCAAGTATTGCAGTTTTCGTTTTTTGATCGTAAATATGACTTCCTTTTCTTTATTCATTCTTCTCCAGACCTCGACATTTGTGACTCTCTCGGTCCATGATATTCTCAGGATTCTGCGATACATCCACAGTTCAAATGCCTCTAATTTTTTTATATCAATCTTTTTCAACGTCCATGACTCCATTCGTAGAACAGCACAGAAAGTACGTAATATCTCATCAGGCGCAATTTCATTTCAAATCTCAATATCTTCGGCTCAAATATCTTCCGCAGAACATTCTCTTCATTTTAGTGAATATGGATCTGGCTTTTTCTATTCTTATTTTGATTTCTGCTGAGCTATCATTGTCTTCATTTATAAAAGTGCCTAAATATTTGTATTTGCTAACTCGATCGATAATTTCATTGTGTAAATATAAATTTTGCACATTTTGTGTTGATTTCGATATTACCATAAATTTAGTTTTCTTTATGTTCAAAGATAGTCCATATTCTTCGCTGCAGTCTGCTATCTTGTTCACCAATGTCTGTAGCTCTTTAAGTGTTTCTGCGATCACAACGGTGTCATCGGCAATTCTCAGATTGTTTAATCTAACACCATTTATTTTAATACCTACGGATTGCTCAGACAGTGTTCTATTCATTACGTCTTCGGAATACAGATTAAACAGGGTTGGTGACAGTATACACCCTTGTCTCACACCTCGCTTTATTTCAATTTCTTCAGTGGTATTATTCTCTACTCTCACCACTGCTTTCTGATTGTAGTACATATTTGCTATTAGTCGAATGTCTCATTTATCTAAATTCTTTTCTGTCAGGAGTCTGATTAGGTGATCATGCCGCACTTTATCAAAGGCCTTGTTGTAATCTATGAAACACATGAATAAATCTTGATTTATGTCAAGACATCTTTGAGACATAACGTTCAGTGCAAACAACGCCTCTCTTATTCCGAGTCCATTTCGGAATCCAAACTGGGTATTATTGATGTCCATTTCCAGTTTTCTGTGTACTCTAGAGTGTATAATTTTCAGGAATATTGTACTGACTGATTGTACGGTAATCACCACATTGTTTGGCATTAATCTTTTTTGGTATAATAACAAAGGTGGATAAAAGCCATTCTTGTGGTATTTTTCCTGATGTATAAATGCTATTGAAAAGTTCAAGTAAAATGTGAATCGAGTCTTTTTCTATTAGTTTAAGGATTTCCGTTGGTATTTCATCTGGACCTGGAGCTTTACCATTTTTCACTCTTTTTAGTGTGTTCATTACTTCCTCTTCCGGTATTTCTGGACCTTCGTCTCCTTGTATGTTACTTAGCTTAGATTGTTGTCTATCATCTGCAAAGAGTTCTTCAATATAGTTTTTCCATGTCTTCAACTGTTCTTCTAGTTCTGTTATTATGTTTCCGTTGACAGTATACAGGGTATTTGACTGCTTACGTTTTTGTGTACCTGGAAGTTCTTTCACTTTTTTATGTACATTAAAAATATCATGTTTTGCCTGCAATTGCTCTATTTCTTCACATTTTCTTTTATAAAAATCTTCTTTTGCTATTCTGATTTCTATTTTGATTTCTTGCTGGATTTGTTTACACATTTGTTCGTTTTTTCCTTTCATTATTCTCCGATTGTCCATGAGAAGAAGGATCTTATCAGTCATCCACCTTTTCTTTATTTTTGGTTTTTGTTTAGTCAGAATTTTCTTCGCAGGACCTGTTATCGCCACTTTTACGTTTTGCCATTTTTTATCTATGTTGTTCGTTGGCTGAGATGTTTCTTTTTCATGAAGTATTTTCAAATTATTATTAATACATTTTTGCAGTTTCTCCTTTACCTCCAGGTTCCATAAATGACTAACTTCTATCTGATGAAATCGTAGGCTTCCACGGCCAGAGTCAGAATATAGTTTATTCGTCTTCCGGGTTTGGACCGTGTCATTTGTGAGTGACCCAAAAGTGGGTTCATCTCGACGTTTCGCTACAATTGTATGTAGCTTCTTCAGGAGAACAAAAAAGGGAAAAAAGAAAGAAAGAAGAAAACAAAGAACAGGAAGATGGGTAGTTAGCAACGGTAACTCAGTTACTCAACGCAACCAGAGGCGAATACTAACTACCAAGATGGGCATTTGGTCACAGTAACTCAACTACTCAACGCAGCCAGAGGTGAAAACCAAATGCCAGGACAGGGATTCACGTCCAACAGAGTTACCGTTGCTAACTACCCATCTTCCTGTTCTTTGTTTTCTTCTTTCTTTCCTTTTTCCCTTTTTTGTTCTCCTGAAGAAGCTACATACAATTGTAGCGAAACGTCGAGATGAACCCACTTTTGGGTCACTCACAAATGACACGGTCCAAACCCGGAAGACGAATAAACTATAACTTCTATCTGATTTGTTCTTCTTTTCTGCTCCAATCTTTTTAGTTTAATACTCATTTGCGGTATTAGAGGGTTATGGTCTGAAAAGACATCTGCGCCTGGGTAAGCTTTAACGGATTTTAAGGAGTTTCTTTATCGTTCGCTTATCAGTAAAAAATCAATCTGGTTTCAAATTATTCTTTCGTCATTGTCCTGGGGTGATTTCCACGTATAAAGTCTTCTCTTTGGTAAGTTGAAGAATGTATTAGATATAATCATGTTATTCTCCTGGCAGAATTGAAGTAGTCTGTCACCTCGTTCATTTCTTTTACCGAGTCCGTATTCTCCTACAATTTTGCCACTTTTTCCTTTACCAATTTTTGAGTTAAAATCACCTAGAAATCTATATTTCTACAAGTAATTTTTTATTTTATAGGAGAAGTATGTTAAGTCGTACGACGAAGAAGAAGATGCGAAAAGGTTTGCTATATTTAAGGAAAAATACAACGAAATCCTAGAGCACAACAAAAAGTACAAGGCTGGGGAAGTGTCATGGAAAATTGGATTGAACAAATTTACAGACTGGACACCTGAAGAACTTAAAGATTGGGGTGATCTCTTAATCCCTGACGACCAAGATATGTAAAAATAACTTATTACTGAAAGTTTGATAAGTATTAAGTAAAGTAATTATTTATAACAATTGTAGTTTTCTTAAAACTTTTATTAAGGATAATAAAAATAAAAAGTATGACAGTAAATCTTCTTGTAGGGTGATCATTCCTCTTTTTACTATCCATTTTTTAAACTATTGGTAAATCTTTTCATTGGATTTATGTTCCTTTGCAACACGATGTTTCTGAATTATTTTACTCACTGTAATTTCAGGCTAATCGATGAAAAGCACTGTAGATTTTCAATAGTAATACCACTAGTGATTCAATTTTCGCGATAAGTCTGTCGATTTACTTCTAAACGAAACTGAGTTGTTTGAAAACACCACGAGTCCGTAGGACGAGTGGTGTTTTTCTTTAAGAAACTCAGTGGAGTTTAGAAATAAAAGACAGATTTATAAGCTAAATTAAATCACGAGTGGTATTTTATTAGAATATTTCATTCATCTTAAAATTTTCACATTATCTGACCAATCACAAACCAAAGACAGCTTGTGTAATCGCGAAAACATCAACTGTCTTTCAATTCTGATTGGTCTATCATGGTCTATATTCAATTCTGATTGGTGGTACTCTGTGATATATTGGGACAGATTTACGAGAAGTGCAGAGAAGTTCGGGATTAGGGGTTAAGAAACTTCTAGGGGTAAATGGGTCCTGTAATTAGCAGATGTTATGTAAAGTTATACGAAGTGGGGACTTATGTGAAGTTATGGAAAACGCTGTCACCAAATGTAATACTTTATAGATTCTCAAAGGATGCTAACTCTGCGAGCGGCTGCAAGGAATACTGGTCATACTAGTCTGGAGGGCTGGCTCGTCTTCGTGGATTTACGAGAAGATAAGGGATTTTCGGGATAGGGGTAAGGACTCCTAGGTCTCAGGTCCTGTAAAGAGCAGAGGTTATGGGCTTACTTTTGAAGCCGGAGATATGCATAAGCAGAATCTTGTATTCTCCTAGTCTCTAATGAGTCGGACGAAAGGAACATTAAAAAAAAACAATTTAGAGTCTACAATATATTGAATTTACCCTGAAGTTACAAATACAATCGTTAACACGTTATTGTGCGCGTCGGGAGACGAGAAGCAAGATAGTGAAGAGTTGACAGTTGTACTAATATAATTACTCAGGTTAGTATATAGAAATCTGTTACCTTATGTGTATTTAGGCTTTCAACCACGACACGTTTCGGTCCTCTGGAACTCGGTCAGTTGAGGGTCTCCTCCTGTGTTACGGACTTACGAGCTGCCACAATAACCGGACTACACGAGATACTATGCCGGGATGATAAGCGCTCCCCGGAGAATTACCGACTGCGTCGTACCCGACGCTACCGCGTCGAGAGTACCCGGAGCAGGCAATTGATGCCTTCACGGCTCCCGCCGTATCACTCCTACTGACTCGCTATTACTGACTACTGACTTGGCTGACCAAGTTTTCTAGTTTTTATCAACTGGTGTCCTCATTGACCGGTTGTAGTCCAAGGTTGCGTTTTCGCTGAATTGTGGGTCCTATATTGCATTACAATAACAGTTTCTGTTTGACGTGCTTTTTCTACGTTTAAACAATTATCAAACAATGCAATAACTAGGTCAATTTGTTATACTTTGTATAATTTAAATGTATAAGTTAACTGTATTAATTATCCCTTATTTAATTTGGAATATATAATAATTATCTCGAATAATTATTATCTTTTCTATGCTACTTAGCCCTTTATTCCAACTCCCCACTCACTTGCTATGTTTACATTACAACTCCACACGAAGTTATAAACCAAAACATTGAAGAAAATATACCGAATAACACAAGAAAATCTAAATCTTATATATGGAGACAATTTATGATGTTCTGTGTGGATCGCAACTACAAATTAGATGCAGAAAATAACAACGAAAGACTAGCATTCATTCTAAAAGACTGGGCCTTCAACATGCGAAAAATTGATGGTAGTGATTACAAGGGAGAGTGTTATTAAATCCATATGGAACACTACTGCAAAATTGGTGCAAGAAAAATATTTCTGTGAGTATCAGACATATTGATCCCTTCAAAGATATAACCTTCAAGGAAGCGAGAGCGGCTCGTAATAGTAAGAGAAAATTGTTGCAAACTGTACCCGATAAAAGGAAAATGAGTTCTGTTGCTATGACTTCGGATGAATATAAAAATATGTGCTTACAATGGGACGAAGACATGCCAGAGGGACTCCAAAACAAGTTTTTTCATATAGCTGCCGTAGAATTAGCTTGGAGAGGTAACGAAGCAAGTTTTTCCATGTTACATTTTTTCAAGGAAGAGACTAACAACAAAGGCTGTTTAACAAACAGAATTGCATATAACCCGATATTCTCCAAAACCCGCCAAGGTGGTGATAAAAACTGTGCAGATAATAAATGGCTTACTCAAAATTTGAAGAATCCTGAAATGTGTCCTGTGAGATTATACCGGAAATTTATATCGAAAAGGGAAACTATTACCAATGATAGACTTTTTCTGACTGTGAATGGCAAGTGAAATAAATATAATAATAGTAATTGGTACAAGAATTGTCCTATTGGTATGAATACAATATCCAAATGGACAAAAATGTCTGCAGAAAAGATAGGATTAGACTTAGAGGATTAGATTAAATCGTGCCACTGCAGTTAGTCAGTTAGTACAATCTGGCGTTAGTGAACAACAAGCTATGAAAATGACTGGACATGGAAGTTCGAACTCGAGGAAACTGTATTTACATCTTAGTGCCGAACATCATCAGAACATAGTGAATACTTTTAGGAATACTCCAAGTACATCAAGTAATAATAGCAACAATATATTGTATCCACCTAATAACGGTCATACTATTCAAAATTTTTACAATGGACCACAGGAGTGATGACGTAGATTTTACTGACATACGTCAGTTTCACTTTCCAAACAAACCTGGTTTAGTGTGGATAATTTGTATGTGATCATAGATGCTAGACACTTCTCAAACCTAATGGATGTCCGCACCTATCGAGGCGCCAATATTGATTCAGATCACTTTCTAGTTGGCACACGAATTCGAGCTAGAATCTCAAATGCGAAGAAGGAGAGAAGTACCAAAACAACGCGTCTCAATATTGAAATCCTCAAAAATCAGCAAACAGTAGAAAGGTTTCAAAACTATATCGAAACTAAACACATAATTCATGAGGACCTAACAATTAGTGAACAATGGGAAATGTGTAAAAATAATATTAAAGAGGCAGCAAATAATATTCTAGGGCCAGAAAGACCACCACCACGTAATGACTGGTTTGATGCTGAGTGTGAGGACATTACAAGAAGAAAGAACGATGCATATAAACTGATGCAGCAAAGAAGAACCCGAGAAAAACAGCAAAAATATAAAGATCTCAGAAAAGAAGAGAAGTGCATTCATAGAAGGAAAAAGCGAAATTACGAAAATAGAATATTGGAAGAACTTGAGGTATTAAATAAGGAAAACCAAACAAGAAAATTCTACAAAACTCTAAATAACGCAAGAAAGGAATTCAAACCAAGGCTCAGACTATGTAAGGATAAGGAGGGGCATATACTAAATACAAAAGAAGAAGTACTGAAAAGGTGGGTGGAACACTTTAAAGAACTACTTACTATAGAAGTAGAAGATCCAGATCCAAATCAACCACCCGGAGGAGCAAGCAACAATTCACCATTAGAACCTCCGTCAATTCAAGAAGTACGAGATGCAATAAAACACCTAAAAAACAATAAATCTCCAGGAAGTGATGGTATACCCGCGGAACTTATCAAATGTGGAGGTGCTTCTGTGACTAATCAAATATATAAAATAATACTGAGAGCCTGGAATGAGGAACAAATCCCGGAAGAGTGGTGTATTGGAATCGTTTGCCCGCTACACAAAAAGGGTGACCAATTGGAATGTAGAAACTATAGGGGAATAACCCTCCTTAATACAGCATACAAAATATTTTCGAGGATCATATATGGTCGCCTAAGTACATATTCAGAGGAACTTCTCGGGTAATATCAAAGTGGCTTTAGGCCTGGTCGATCAACAACAGATCAGATCTTTGTGCTAAGGCAAATACTGGAAAAAACCAATGAATTCAATATCGATACATACCATCTTTTTTTAGACTTCAAATCTGCCTATGATAGTGTCCTAAGAAATAAATTGTATGAAGCAATGAATGAATTCCACATTTCCGATAAACTGATAAGATTGGTTAAGGCTACAATGCGTAATGTGGTTTGCAAAGTCGAAATACAGGGCGAACAATCACAGGCGTTTGGAACGCATGTTGGGCTGCGACAGGGAGACGCGCTGGCGTGTCTCCTTTTCAACATAGCACTGGAAAAGGCAATCAGAGATGCCCGAATAGACAACAGAGGAAATATTTTTAATAAATCATCCCAAATCTTGGCATATGCAGATGATGTGGACCTGGTTGCCCGCACAACACGCAAGCTAGAAGAAATGTATACCACCTTCTCAAATGCCTCAAAATCTATTGGCCTGCAAGTAAATGAGGAGAAAAATAAGATGATGGCATCAACACCCAACAATAGAGCCAGGAAACATCGGTCACCAATTCACGGTTGATAACTCTACCTTTGAAGTGGTTGACAAATTCACATACTTAGGCTCCCTGATCACCAAAGAGAACGCCATAACGGAAGAAATCAAGCGAAGGATAGTAATGGCAAATAGATGCTATTTTGGACTGAGTAGACATATGAGAAGTAGAAACTTAAGCCAAAAAACAAAAATAACTATATACAAAACCCTTATACAGGCGAGGCTCTTTCATAGGGCTGTAGCACCATTGATGATGATGATGATAACGGTCATACTATTCAAAATTTTTACAATGGAGCACAGGAGTGATGACGTAGATTTTACTGACATACGTCAGTTTCACTTTCCAAACAACCTGGTTTAGTGTGGATAATTTGTATTTTTCGTTATTTTTTCATTTATTTTATAGAATCTTTCCGCTTATTGCAATATTTAAGTATTCTAGTAGTTACTACAACAATTTTACAAGGTTGTGTAAATAATAAGGCACATTGTTTTATGTTAATAGCAATAAAATGCATGTATCAATAAAGTAAGGTTACAATTTCTTTATTTAAACTTTTAAACTACATATATTTCATAGAAGTAAAACTCTGAATTATGATAGTAGGTATTATCGTAAAAAACACTATGCTTACAAGAAAAAGCAGCAGAGGAAGCAAAAGTTAACTTTATAGAAATTAAAAAGTCTTGAGATTGCACATTTCAACTTTTGTTTGAAAAGTAATAATGACAATGTGACAGTCGTGACGTCACACTCCTGCGGTCCATTGCACCGTTTATAATAATTATAGTCGAGAATAATGTATTTTTTTCGTGTACAATTTATTTATTGTTATAGGTAAAAAATAATTATAACAAATTATTTATAGTTATAATAAATATTTCATAATTATGACTAATTGTGAATTATTCAAAAAATGGGTAGATTTGGGTTACCTAGATCAAATGTATTATTATTAAATTCCTTCCTCTCATTCTACTGAATTTTTGACCAATCACTTTGTTCATGAAATAGTCTGGTAAACACTATTAACTCTAAAATTAGTTGAATTGCTTATGTGGACTTATTAGTTGTATTTGGAAATACTTCCGGTTTGAGCTAAATGTATTTCCAGAACTTATTAGGCCATCAAAACATTTGGTTCTACGAATTAATGGGTGGTTGTTGTTGCGTTTAGATTTAAAAAATATTAGGTACATAAATAACTAGCAGATTTCAAAGTTTTGTTAAGTTTATGTGTTTTTTTCGTCCCAGCTAGAATGTAGAAACAGAGTGATTGCATTCAAAATCAAGATAAAGTTAAAACTTTACATTTTTCTATATAGCTTATTTACCAATTTTATACTCTCCTTGTCCACTCTAGGGGGGGCCCTGACCCTACCTGTGGAAGCCTATGTCATTCTGCAAAAATCAGTAGTGACTACAAACAAAATCTTGCAAATAAGTAATTTCATGAAAACTCCAATTAAATTTTTTTATGTCTCTATATAATTATAAATAACAAAATTAATAATAAAAAACTACATTATATAAATAAATTGAAGATCTGCAAGTTATTGTTTTTTGCCACACATTAAAAGTCACTTCCACCACAAGATGATTTATAAATAAATTAAAGATAACCAATTGTGATTGTGTAATAACTCATATTATTTCATATTTTTATGGATTCAGTTTTATTAAACCCACATTACCAGGCAGCGCATATAAAAGCCGCAACAGCTACTTTTGAAATTATTATTTACATGAACTTGCCTCGAATACTATTGTAATCGATAATCAGTATCTGGTGTTTTACATTGATAACAATGCTTTGTAAAATATTTTTATTTGCATTGTTCCTTTGCAGTGGTAGTGGCACAAGTACCTGACCCTGATGAAACAGCCGAAGAAGCATGGCCAAAATACAAGGTAATATTCATTATTTATCCCCTCAGAATAATAAAGTTGTAGCTGGACATTTATCCATTTTGAGAAAACAAAGGCTAAAGTTTGCGTAACCAATTATGAACTGTAAAATTATTAATATTAATGCGGAATAATTTTTATTCTTCTAAAATATTCTTCTAGTAAATTCAATATTAGATATATAACTTTAACTAAATCTAGAAGTGTCAAGTGATAAATGAATATAGAACCTTGTAAACCTACATTTTTATAAATATGCCTAAACATACATACACATCGCAGTTGACATCCCTGG
>OU898284.1:3125221-3139278 GCA_918026665.1 Diabrotica balteata
ATGGACCGCAGGAGTGTGACGTCACGACTGTCACATTGTCATTATTACTTTTCAAACAAAAGTTGAAATGTGCAATCTCAAGACTTTTTAATTTCTATAAAGTTAACTTTTGCTTCCTCTGCTGCTTTTTCTTGTAAGCATAGTGTTTTTTACGATAATACCTACTATCATAATTCAGAGTTCTACTTCTATGAAATATATGTAGTTTAAAAGTTTAAATAAAGAAATTGTAACCTTACTTTATTGATACATGCATTTTATTGCTATTAACATAAAACAATGTGCCTTATTATTTACACAACCTTGTAAAATTGTTGTAGTAACTACTAGAATACTTAAATATTGCAATAAGCGGAAAGATTCTATAAAATAAATGAAAAAATAACGAAAAATACAAATTATCCACACTAAACCAGGTTTGTTTGGAAAGTGAAACTGACGTATGTCAGTAAAATCTACGTCATCACTCCTGTGCTCCATTGTAAAAATTTTGAATAGTATGACCGTTATCATCATCATCATCAATGGTGCTACAGCCCTATGAAAGAGCCTCGCCTGTATAAGGGTTTTGGTATATAGTTATTTTTGTTTTTTGGCTTAAGTTTCTACTTCTCATATGTCTACTCAGTCCAAAATAGCATCTATTTGCCATTACTATCCTTCGCTTGATTTCTTCCGTTATGGCGTTCTCTTTGGTGATCAGGGAGCCTAAGTATGTGAATTTGTCAACCACTTCAAAGGTAGAGTTATCAACCGTGAATTGGTGACCGATGTTCCTGGCTCTATTGTTGGGTGTTGATGCATCATCTTATTTTTCTCCTCATTTACTTGCAGGCCAATAGATTTTGAGGCATTTGAGAAGGTGGTATACATTTCTTCTAGCTTGCGTGTTGTGCGGGCAACCAGGTCCACATCATCTGCATATGCCAAGATTTGGGATGATTTATTAAAAATATTTCCTCTGTTGTCTATTCGGGCATCTCTGATTGCCTTTTCCAGTGCTATGTTGAAAAGGAGACACGCCAGCGCGTCTCCCTGTCGCAGCCCAACATGCGTTCCAAACGCCTGTGATTGTTCGCCCTGTATTTCGACTTTGCAAACCACATTACGCATTGTAGCCTTAACCAATCTTATCAGTTTATCGGAAATGTGGAATTCATTCATTGCTTCATACAATTTATTTCTTAGAACACTATCATAGGCAGATTTGAAGTCTAAAAAAAGATGGTATGTATCGATATTGAATTCATTGGTTTTTTCCAGTATTTGCCTTAGCACAAAGATCTAATCTGTTGTTGATCGACCAGGCCTAAAGCCACTTTGATATTACCCGAGAAGTTCCTCTGAATATGTACTTAGGCGACCATATATGATCCTCGAAAATATTTTGTATGCTGTATTAAGGAGGGTTATTCCCCTATAGTTTCTACATTCCAATTGGTCACCCTTTTTGTGTAGCGGGCAAACGATTCCAATACACCACTCTTCCGAGATTTGTTCCTCATTCCAGGCTCTCAGTATTATTTTATATATTTGATTAGTCACAGAAGCACCTCCACATTTGATAAGTTCCGCGGGTATACCATCACTTCCTGGAGATTTATTGTTTTTTAGGTGTTTTATTGCATCTCGTACTTCTTGAATTGACGGAGGTTCTAATGGTGAATTGTTGCTTGCTCCTCCGGGTGGTTGATTTGGATCTGGATCTTCTACTTCTATAGTAAGTAGTTCTTTAAAGTGTTCCACCCACCTTTTCAGTACTTCTTCTTTTGTATTTAGTATATGCCCCTCCTTATCCTTACATAGTCTGAGCCTTGGTTTGAATTCCTTTCTTGCGTTATTTAGAGTTTTGTAGAATTTTCTTGTTTGGTTTTCCTTATTTAATACCTCAAGTTCTTCCAATATTCTATTTTCGTAATTTCGCTTTTTCCTTCTATGAATGCACTTCTCTTCTTTTCTGAGATCTTTATATTTTTGCTGTTTTTCTCGGGTTCTTCTTTGCTGCATCAGTTTTATATGCATCGTTCTTTCTTCTTGTAATGTCCTCACACTCAGCATCAAACCAGTCATTACGTGGTGGTGGTCTTTCTGGCCCTAGAATATTATTTGCTGCCTCTTTAATATTATTTTTACACATTTCCCATTGTTCACTAATTGTTAGGTCCTCATGAATTATGTGTTTAGTTTCGATATAGTTTTGAAACCTTTCTACTGTTTGCTGATTTTTGAGGATTTCAATATTGAGACGCGTGGTTTTGGTACTTCTCTCCTTCTTCGCATTTGAGATTCTAGCTCGAATTCGTGTGCCAACTAGAAAGTGATCTGAATCAATATTGGCGCCTCGATAGGTGCGGACATCCATTAGGTTTGAGAAGTGTCTAGCATCTATGATCACATACAAATTATCCACACTAAACCAGGTTTGTTTGGAAAGTGAAACTGACGTATGTCAGTAAAATCTACGTCATCACTCCTGTGGTCCATTGTAAAAATTTTGAATAGTATGACCGTTATTAGGTGGATACAATATATTGTTGCTATTATTACTTGATGTACTTGGAGTATTCCTAAAAGTATTCACTATGTTCTGATGATGTTCGGCACTAAGATGTAAATACAGTTTCCTCGAGTTCGAACTTCCATGTCCAGTCATTTTCATAGCTTGTTGTTCACTAACGCCAGATTATACTAACTGACTAACTGCAGTGGCACGATTTAATCTAATCCTCTAAGTCTAATCCTATCTTTTCTGCAGACATTTTTGTCCATTTGGATATTGTATTCATACCAATAGGACAATTCTTGTACCAATTACTATTATTATATTTATTTCACTTGCCATTCACAGTCAGAAAAAGTCTATCATTGGTAATAGTTTCCCTTTTCGATATAAATTTCCGGTATAATCTCACAGGACACATTTCAGGATTCTTCAAATTTTGAGTAAGCCATTTATTATCTGCACAGTTTTTATCACCACCTTGGCGGGTTTTGGAGAATATCGGGTTATATGCAATTCTGTTTGTTAAACAGCCTTTGTTGTTAGTCTCTTCCTTGAAAAAATGTAACATGGAAAAACTTGCTTCGTTACCTCTCCAAGCTAATTCTACGGCAGCTATAATGAAAAAACTTGTTTTGGAGTCCCTCTGGCATGTCTTCGTCCCATTGTAAGCACATATTTTTATATTCATCCGAAGTCATAGCAACAGAACTCATTTTCCTTTTATCGGGTACAGTTTGCAACAATTTTCTCTTACTATCACGAGCCGCTCTCGCTTCCTTGAAGGTTATATCTTTGAAGGGATCAATATGTCTGATACTCACAGAAATATTTTTCTTGCACCAATTTTGCAGTAGTGTTCCATATGGATTTAATAACACTCTCCTTGTAATCACTACCATCAATTTTTCGCATGTTGAAGGCCCAGTCTTTTAGAATGAATGCTAGTCTTTCGTTGTTATTTTCTGCATCTAATTTGTAGTTGCGATCCACACAGAACATCATAAATTGTCTCCATATATAAGATTTAGATTTTCTTGTGTTATTCGGTATATTTTCTTCAATTTTTTGGTTTATACCTTCGTTTGAATTACCACCGAAACGACTCATTTTTACGTATAAAGCTACAATAATTTTTTTGGCAAACGTCAAACTTTGCTTTGCGATTGGTATCCATGTTTACGTCGTTGAAAACACGAAGTTGATAGACCAATCAGAATTGAAAGACAGTTGGTGTTTTCGCGATATCACAAGCTGTCTTTGGTTTGTGATTGGTCAGATTTTGTGAAAATTTTAAGATGAATGAAATATTCTAATAAAATACCACTTGTGATTTAATTTAGCTTATAAGTCTGTATTTTATTTCTAAACTCAACTGAGTTTCTTAAAGGAAACACCACTCGTCCTACGGACTCGTGGTGTTTTCAAGCAACTCAGTTTCGTTTAGAAGTAAATCGACAGACTTATCGCGAAAATTGAATCACTAGTAGTATTACTATTGAAAATCTACAGTGCTTTTCATCGATTGGCCTGAAATTGCAGTGAGTAAAATAATTCAGAAACATCGTGTTGCAAACGAACATAAATCCAATGAAAAGATTTACCAATAGTTTAAAAAATGGATAGTAAAAAGAGGAATCATCACCCTACAAGAAGATTTACTGTCATACTTTTTATTTTTATTATCCTTAATAAAAGTTTTAAGAAAACTACAATTGTTATAAATAATTACTTTACTTAATACTTATCAAACTTTCAGTAATAAGTTATTTTTACATATCTTGGTCATCAGGGATTAAGAGATCACCCCAATCTTTAAGTTCTTCAGGTGTCCAATCTGTAAATTTGTTCAATCCAATTTTCCATGACACTTCCCCAGCCTTGTACTTTTTGTTGTGCTCTAGGATTTCGTTGTATTTTTCCTTAAATATAGCAAACCTTTTCGCATCTTCTTCTTCGTCGTACGACTTAACATACTTCTCCTATAAAATAAAAAAATTACTTGTAGAAATATAGATTTCTAGGTGATTTTAACTCAAAAATTGGTAAAGGAAAAAGTGGCAAAATTGTAGGAGAATACGGACTAGGTAAAAGAAATGAACGAGGTGACAGACTACTTCAATTCTGCCAGGAGAATAACATGAATATATCTAATACATTCTTCAACTTACCAAAGAGAAGACTTTATACGTGGAAATCACCCCAGGACAATGACGAAAGAATAATTCGAAACCAGATTGATTTTTTACTTATAAACTAACGATGCAGAAACTCATTAAAATCCGTTAAAGCTTACCCAGGCGCAGATGTCTTTTCAGACCATAACCCTCTAATACCGCAAATGAGTATTAAACTAAAAAGATTGGAGCAGAAAAAAAGAGCAAATCAGATAGACGTCAGTCATTTATGTAACCTGGAGGTAAAGGAGAAACTGCAAAAATGTATTAATAATAATTTGAAAATACTTCATGAAAAAGAAACATCTCAGCCAACGAACAACATAGATAAAAAATGGCAAAACGTAAAAATGGCGATAACAGGTCCTGCGAAGAAAATTCTGACTAAACAAAAACCAAAAATAAAGAAAAGGTGGATGACTGATAAGATCCTTCTTCTCATGGTCAATCGGAGAATAATGAAAGGAAAAGAACGAACAAAGGTATAAACAAATCCAGAAAGAAATAAAAATAGAAATCAGAATAGCAAAAGAAGGTTTTTATAAAAAAAAATGTGAAGAAATAGAGCAATTGCAGGCAAATTATGAGGTTTTTAATGTACATAAAAAAGTGAAAGAACTTGCAGGTACACAAAAACGTAAGCAGCCAAATACTCTGTATAATGTCAACGGAAACATAATAACAGAACTGGAAGAACAGTTGAAGACATGGAAAAACTATATTGAAGAACAAGAATATGATATACAACAATCTGAGCTAAGTAACATATAAGGAGACGAAGATCCAGAAATAACGGAAGAGGAAGTAATGTACGCACTAAAAAGAATGGAAAAAAAGTCCCAGGTTCAGATGAAATACCAACGGAAATCCTTAAACTAATAGAAAAAGACTCGATTCACATTTTAGTTGAACTTTTCAATAGCATTTATACATCAGGAAAAATACCACAAGAATGGCTTTTATCCACCTTTGTTATTATACCAAAAAAGATAAATGCCAAACAATGTAGTGATTCCCGTACAATCAGTCTGATGAGCCATGTACTGAAAATATTCCTGAAAATTATACACTCTAGAGTACACAGAAAACTATAAATGGACATCAATAATACCCAGTTTGGATTCCGAAATGGACTCGGAACAAGAGAGGCGTTGTTTGCACTGAACGTTATGTGTCAAAGATGTCTTGACATAAATCAAGATGTATTCATGTGTTTCATAGATTACAACAAGGCCTTTGATAAAGTGCGGCATGATCACCTAGTCAGACTCCTGACAGAAAAGAATTTAGATAAACGAGACATGCGATTAATAGCAAATATGTACTACAATCAGAAAGCAGTAGTGAGAGTTGAGAATAATACCACTGAAGAAATTGAAATAAAGCGAGGTATGAGACAAGGGTGTATACTGTCACCAACCCTGTTTAATCTCTATCCCGAAGATGTAATGAATAGAAACACTTTCTGAGCAATCCGTAGGTATTAAAATAAATGGTGTTAGATTAAACAATCTGAGATTTGCCGACGACACCGTTCTGATCGCAGAAACACTTGAAGAGCTACAGACATTGGTGAACAAGATAGAAGACTGCAGCGAAGAATATGGACTATCTTTGAACATAAAGAAAACTAAATTTATGGTAATATCGAAATCAACACAAAATGTCCAAAATTTATATTTACACAATGAAATTATCGAGGTAGCAAATACAAATATTTAGGCACTTTTATAAATGAAGACAACGATACCTCAGCAGAAATCAAAATAAGAATCGAAAAAGCCAGATCCATATTCACTAAAATGAAGAGAGTGTTCTGCGGAAGATATTTGAGCCTTGAAATGAAATTTCGCCTGATGAGATATTACGTACTTTCTATGTTGTTCTACGAAATGGAGTCATGGACGTTGAAAAAGATTGATATAAAAAAATTAGAGACATTTGAACTGTGGATGTATCGCAGAATCCTGAGAATATCATGGACCGAGAGAGTCACAAATGTTGAGGTCTTGAGAAGAATGAATAAAGAAAAGGAAGTCATATTTACGATCAAAAAACGAAAACTGCAATACTTGGGACACATTACAAGAGGCGAAAGATATGAACTGCTTCGAATAATTATGCAAGGGAAAATAGCAGGAAAAAGGTCCATAGGAAAAAGACGAAACTCCTGGCTAAAGAATCTACGGGAATGGTATAGCTGTAGCAACAACGAATTGTTTCGGTCAACAGTTTCGAAAATACGTATAGCCCTGATGATCGCCAACCTTCGGAACGAAGATGGTGCTTGAAGAAGAAGAAATATAGAAATTAATACAGATACCCCATGCTGTAGGGACAAAATGAATTATTGTGAGCACTAATTAGTCAATTGTTAAAACCAGCACAACGGTATGATGGGTAATGCCTGGAGTAATCTCCAAGTACGTACAACTCCAAATTATTGTTTATAATCTTTTATGTCACCTTAAGTTAAGTACTTCGGCAAGATTTAATTAATAAAACTGTACTCGATATCTGCCTTTTATTTGATCAAAGTTTATAGTCATAAAGCACTTTATAGTATTTTTCTGAAAGAACGCAATCTAAAAGATTTTATCTTTTCTCACATTCCCAACTAGGAGGGTCCCGTTACTTTCGATGTTCGTTAGAACTTTTTTATCTTCCTAGAAATGGATACAGCCTGGCCTGTCATTTTTAAGTGGGGGTTATCCCACCTTTTTCTGGGAAGTTTGGTGAATTTTGGGAGGAAGAAAAGTCACTTCTGGCAGGGCAGTCTTTGATTAAAAACGCTTGCTTATCTTACCGTTCTCTGTGAATTTTTTCTTTAAGTGTGTATACCTGTGGCCGATCTCAGCTTTCGTAAAGGAGAAGCTCTGAACTGAGTAGGGGCTCTTCTGTACTTCACGAAAGACAGACTGGGCGGGGGATATCCTCAACCTCGATACGGCACGTCCCATATGGCTGGTAGGGAGAGTTCCTGCAGATATGCAGGACAGGTACGAATAAGGCATTGCCAAATAAGTACCCGCGGATCAACTGAGGATATGACATTAGGCAGCAGTAATGTCATTACTGAATTAAGGCTGTGGGAAGTAAAAATTCTGTATTCTTAATTCCAGATACTCACAGGCGACACTCACATTATGAGTTAAGCGGCTGTGATACTGCGATTTTAGGGCACTCTTTTGTCCTGGAGTTTGGGAAATCGGCTTCGAAGGCGGAGGAACTAAGACTTTTAGTGAACGGCATAAGGATGCAGAAGGCAAGGAGTAACCACTGCATTAAAGACTTCTTGTAAGTATCTCTATTACAATTATCATGGTGATAAAAAAGTTTAAGATTCCGACTACTGATCATAAAAATCGGAATTCAAGATCCGGCAGGGAAGGTAAATCTAGCTCAAACCATGAGGCCCTCCAGGTCGTTATCAAGAAAAATCCTCACGAACCAGACTACATTCTAAATGATGGATCTCTAAGAGTATTGCGAACAGCCATAAATATAGGTACATGGAACGTTAGAACAATGTACGAGACGGGAAAAATATATAATGCCATTCAAGAAATGGAAGGACTCTCGATTAGTATTATGGGAATAAGCGAAATGCGCTGGACAGATACGGGATACCGAGTTATCAAAGATCACAAAATATTCTACTCAGGAAATCTTAAGAACCAACATATAAATGGAGTGGGCCTAATTATGAATAATAAAATCGCCAATTGTGTCAGTCACTTTGTACCTGTATCAGAAAGGATGCTCTTAGTTCAGCTAAACACAACTCCCATAAAAACAAACATTATTCAAGTATACGCTCCTAAAGAGGACGCCCCAGAAGAAATTATAGAAGAATTTTACAATGACCTTACTAATATTGTCAAAATGATTCGGAAAAAACGAAATAATACTAATAATGGGAGACTTTAATGCCAAAGTTGGCAAAGTTTGATCCTTGTGGTATACTGTAACGATGTCATCACCGTTCAACAGCTTGAACCGTAGGAGTGTCAGCGTTGGCGCTTCCACCTCCTTAGCACGATGTGAGTGGGGTTCAGAGCAACTATTTAAGGCATATGAATAGCGGCATTTGGGGAGTCTTTAGCTTAGCGCCTTAGGCTCCTCTCTTCGCCAGTGTCCTGAACTGGCGAGCCCACCCGGACGGAGGTAGTTCTGCTTTGAAGTTCATGCTCCGTCCATAATTAAGCAAAGTCTACCGATATCGTGTCTTGAACTTTATCGCGGACCTGCATAAGCGATTTTGTAGTTGACGAGTGTGTTCGCAGCTCCCGCTGGTCTGAAGCGGAAGCGAATATACGTCTGAGTGCGATTGACTACACCTATTTTATTTGTTATTAATAATTATTTTCTTTCTTTCTTTTATAGACGTCCGCCGGGGATTCATTCATCGCGGGATCCAGACGGAGCGCAGAGTTAATTTCTACGTTTATTTTTATACGGCACAGAATTTATTTTATTTTCATTTATATTGTACATATATTAGGTCAATAGACATATTTTTATTTTAACCTGTGTTTTTACTGAGTCTGTCGTCCTGAAAGAGCTACCCGTTACAAATTGGCGCCCGAGAAAAATTGAGGATTGGAAAGTTACTAAAAAAAAAAAAAAAAAAATTTAGTAACATGCCGACAGATAAGGACACAGACTCAGTAACAGGTACATCCTGGATAAACCGACTTTGCAAAGAGGAATTGCAGAGCGAGGCCGAAAAATTCGGCTTAGATTCCAAGGGAACCGTCGACGAATTGAGAGTACGACTCAGGATATATTTTAAAAATCGCGAGGAAGCGACAGGAGCAATGCAAAAAGAAAAAACTTCCAAGGGAACAGAATCCGACACACTGGCCCAGGAAATTTCGGGCATCCGAAGACAATTACAAGAATTAACAATAGCGAAACAAATGGGGCAATCAGAATTGCTAAATCAAGTACGAAGGTGGAACACACACTTCGACAAGAAACATTCGGATGCAATAGGATTCTTAGAGAGGATAGACGAATTAAGCTTGGCCTACGAGATCGATAAACAAGATCTATTAAGAGCATTACCAGAGTTATTAGGAGACCACGCTTTGTTATGGTACAGAAACAATAACAAAAATTGGAAGTCATGGGCAGATTTCAGCGAAGATTTTAAAAAAGCTTTCTATCCCAGAGGATATTTGCTGCAACTAGAGGAGCAAATCCGAAACAGAAAACAGAGACAAAATGAGCCGGTAGATAGATATATCACGGAGATTCAAACACTAACCAGACGAGAAGGATCGTTTTCCAGAAACCAAGAACTCGAAAGGATATACAAAAATCTGTTACCAGAATATAAGCTTTATGCTCGCCGCCGAGATTTTGAAAACTTAGCCGAATTACAAGATTTAGCTCAAGAATACGAAGCTTTAGAAGACGAAAAGAACCGATCAAATCAGAGTTGCCGTGGAAACTGGAGACGCACGGACCAAGCAGAGTACGATGCCAAAACGACATGCTTTAGATGCAAGATGCCAGGTCACATCCGTAAAAACTGCAAAAACCCGTGGAAAAAGTTTTGTTCGCGTTGCGGCAGAGAAGGGGTTTACAGTAGCGACTGCTGTTTTAGGCGTCAGGGAAACGAACTACAGACTGGAGAAACAAGGAGTCGTCCCAGTCTGTAAAGCAAGATTCGACTCCATTCGTTTTCGCCGTTACACAGCCAGCAAGCAATGACATTCGGCTATTCGCATCGCTGAAAATAGGGCAAAGAACATACAGAGCGCTCATCGACACAGGAACCACTAAAAATTACGTCGGGGATAGAATAGCTAAGACATACAAAGACTCTCTAGATAGCTACAGCGGGAGAACAAGACTAGCAAATGGAGCGTCAATGGAGCTTAACCAGAAGTTGACGATTGAATGCGAGATCGATAGGTTACAAACCCGACAAACATTCATAGTAATGCCAGGGTTGACGGAAGATGCCTTACTAGGAGTGGAATTCCTTAGGAACCATTCTATCGAACTTAAATTCGATAAACATACGAGCAAACAATTCGTACAACATCAAGAAGAGGCATGTAATACTTTAAAAGACTCCACCAAAAATACAGAGCTAGAAAGGTTTCTAAGAAAAGAACTAAGGGAGTTTGAGAACATAACAGGACCCACTAACTTAATAGAACACGAAATAAAATTGAAGACAAAATGCGATCCAGTCAAACAGCCTTATAGACGACACAATCCCGCAATGCTGCAGATCATCAACCAAGAAGTAGACAAGATGTTAAAAGAAGGAACCATCGAACCCTCCACAAGTGGTTGGAGTTCACCGATTGTACTAGTTAGGAAAAAAGATAACTCGTACAGGTTTTGCATTGACTTTAGAAAAGTCAACGAACTATCAGATAAGGACGCATATCCGTTACCCAGAATATCGGAAATTCTGGATAGACTTAAGGAAGCAAATTTTATATCAACCCTCGATTTGAAACAGGGATATTTTCAAATACCCCTAGAAGAAACTAGCCGCCCAGTGACAGCATTCAGCGTACCCGGAAAAGGCCATTTTCAGTTCAAAACCACCCCATTTGGACTGCATTCCGCAGGAGCCACTTTCCAACGCCTACTGGACAAGGTAATACCTCCTGATATGGAATTCGCGTTTGCCTACTTGGATGATATCGTAGTAATATCTAAAACGCTCCAAGAGCATTTAAAGCACCTACAGGAAGTCTTCCGAAGACTGAAAGAAGCCAAGTTACAGCTGAACTTTGAAAAATGCACGTTTTGCCAGTCAGAACTCAGATACTTAGGACATGTGGTTGGAGCAGAAGGAATAAAAACTGACCCGGAGAAAACCAACGCTATAACCGGACTTACAGCACCGAGAAATGTGCGTCAACTCCGCCGGTTTCTAGGAATAACATCATGGTACCGACGATTCATAGAGAACTATTCGACAATAGCAGGACCGCTAAACATGCTTCTGAAGAAGAAGATAAGATGGAAATGGACCGATAAGCAAGAAAACGCGTTTGAAGAGCTAAAATCAAAACTTACATCGGCCCCAGTATTAGCATGCCCCGATTTTTCAAAAACATTTTACCTGCAAACAGATGCGTCGAACTGCGGACTTGGAGTCGCACTAACACAGAAGTACGACGGCCAGGATAAAGTAATCGCATATGCTAGTCGAACCCTCACACCGGCCGAGACAAAATATTCCACAACGGAAAAAGAATGTCTATCCATCGTATACGGGATAAAGCAAATGAGGCCATATATAGAAGGATACAATTTTAAGGTCATATCAGACCATCAGTCCCTCAAATGGCTGAAGAACCTTAAAAACCCGTCAGGTCGATTAGCCAGGTGGAGTTTAGAACTGCAACAGTACGATTTTGAGGTAATATATAGAAAGGGAGTCCTCAACAAGGTAGCAGATGCTTTGTCACGACAACCACAGGAAAACCAGAGCGAAGAACCAGAGTTGGAATTATTAGCATCAGAATTGGAATCATGCAGTTGGTACGATAATTTATATAGAAATGTACTCCAGAACCCAGACGATTTCCCGGATCTACAAATAACAAACGGGAAGTTATATAAACACATTTGGAGCAGCCGTAATTTAGCCGACCCAGAGTTTAATAACCCATGGAAGTTATGCGTACCAAGATATAAAAGGAAAGATATTTTGGAGGAAAATCATGACTCGACCACAGCAGGCCATTTAGGAATTGCAAAAACAATTTGCCGAATAGCGCAAAAGTACTATTGGCCTAAGATGTTTAAACAAATCGCAGACTACGTTAGAGCTTGTACGAAGTGCCTCCAATATAAACCGTCTCAAATGCAACCAGCCGGGAAAATGCAACCGTCCACTGTAGAAAAGCCTTGGCATACTGTCTCAGTTGATTTAATGGGACCATTCCCAAGATCTGCAAAAGGAAACATTTTCTTAATAGTCGCGCAAGACCGGTTTACCAAATGGGTCGTTGCCCAGCCAATAAGAGCAGCATCTACGAA
This sequence comes from Diabrotica balteata, assembly GCA_918026665.1. NCBI lineage: Eukaryota > Metazoa > Arthropoda > Insecta > Coleoptera > Chrysomelidae > Diabrotica > Diabrotica balteata. The sequence continues at coordinate 3,137,921 of OU898284.1, forward strand.
CTCCATCATCGACACTTTACAATCGAAGGTAATTATGCAGTTCGGCATCCCGACGAAAATCATTTCGGACAACGGCGCGCAGTTCACAAGCAGCAATTTTAAGGCGTTCCTAAAGTCCTATAACATAAATCACATTCTAACACCGCCGTACTCACCTCAAGGCAATCCAGTAGAACGAATGAACAAAGTACTGAAAACGATGATAGCCACATACGTAGAAGATAACCATAAAGACTGGGACAAATTCATACCAGAATTCTGCTACGCCGTAAATTCGTCAAGACACGATTCAACAGGGTTTTCACCAGCGCTGCTTAATTTCGGAAGAGAATTAGACACAACAGAGGCGACAAGTGGACAAGATATACAGGGGTATGCAGAAAACTTGAACAAGTTAGAAGCGTTAAGAGAACTGGCGAAAGTGCACATGGGAACACGCTTTCGAGGACCAAAAGAAACATTACGATCTAAGACGAAGAGACTGGCGACCACATCCAGGAGATCGAGTCATGAAAAAGGAACACCATCTATCGTCGGCGAGTGCAGGTTTCACCAGCAAACTAGCGCCGAAGTACTCAGGGCCATACGTAGTAACGTCAGTAATATCACCGGTAATAGTAAAACTGAAATTGGCCGATAGAAATACCCGCAAGCAGATAACGGCACACGTAAAAGATTTAAAACCTTGGGTGGGGGAAAATGTCATTACACAAATCGAATCCCCACCACAACCAAACGGTATTTAAAGAGCGGTGCTAGCAAGCAAAATTCAGTTCATCCACATCTAACATGGAAGACATACTAGAGATACCAGAACAGATGACCCCTCTGGGAACGCCAGAGAAACCCGAACTGCCCGTGACACCAGGAAAAGACGCAGAGAGAATGTTGAAAAGATTCCACGAACTGTTTGGGACGCCACCAACACCACCGAAGAAGAAAAGCGTACCCGATACGATAACCGGACCTGAAGCACAGTCGGCATCCACTCCAGGCGAACCAGAACCCGGGAGACACGCCGATCTTGTAGAGATCGTCCCACAACACCTAATAGAGAGGGGGACCAAAAGATACAGATTGTACTGCAACAACGGGAAGAAGATCGTAATAAAGATTCCAAGAAGGATAAATGGCATTACAAGGCTGTAGACGCCATATACAAAAAAAAAAGGTATGCTACTTTTTTTTTTCCCAAAGAGAAGGGGGTGTAACGATGTCATCACCGTTCAACAGCTTGAACCGTAGGAGTGTCAGCGTTGGCGCTTCCACCTCCTTAGCACGATGTGAGTGGGGTTCAGAGCAACTATTTAAGGCATATGAATAGCGGCATTTAGGGAGTCTTTAGCTTAGCGCCTTAG
>OU898284.1:3139778-3296356 GCA_918026665.1 Diabrotica balteata
CTAAGTCTCGGCTTGCGCCTCGACTTAGCAATCTTCACAGTCGTCCAGGAATGTTAAGCTTTTCCTACCCGGTAAACAATGTACTATTGCGTCGTTTGAATAATGATCCTAAATATGGGCTACCCCGAAAAATGTGTCTTAAATTTGTGTGAAATGGAATAAATGCGTTACAAATATATTTTAATATCTAAAATACAAATATATCAAATAACTCATAGTCTTATTTTTTTCTCAAGTTTTCTTGTTTTTACTAGGGGAAAAACTATTTGCAAAAGTCACACACATATTCTTCTTTTTCGGCCCCAGCGCACTCGTTATGTCCCCACAAATGGCACATAAAGCACTTGATCCATATTTCACCAATATTCTCTTCTGAAAAAAAGTGCTTCGCAAAACATGCACGGTGCATCAGCTGTGTCTTGTGGAGGCTGTGTAGAAAGAAACTCATTGTATTCGCTCTCATCATCTGCCGGCATATATTCTTCCTCATCCTCGCTACTAGAACTAGAACCTGATAATAATGGCACAGGACGAAGATCATATGGTGTTAGCAGAGATGTTTTCGAAGACCCAGGAATTGATGGAGTGAGCTAGTAAGCTGTGAGTTCCTCACAGTTGCTGCTCATCCATTCTTCTTTCCTGATTTTGTTTCGGATGATTCTCTGGGTTTCCTTATATTTTTCTTCATTGCGATTTTTGTAAGATATCCTTATGTCGATCAGTTCTAGGACTTCTTCTGTCATCCATGTATTCTTTGTTTTTCTGGTGTTGGCTTCTCTTTGTATAGTTGTGATTGTTGTTTTGAAGGTGTACCAAATACTTCTTATTGTTTCTTCTGCTTCCGCGGGTGCTTCACTGAACTTTTCTTTGAGTGTATCATTGAGTGTTTTCTCTATTTCTGCCTGTACTATTGGATCTTTAAGTTTTTCGAGGCTAGGTTTTATCTTCTCTATGTTTTAGATTTTCTTTAGTTTAGTTGAAATTTTACCAACAACAGGATTGTGTTAGGAACCGATATCCGCCCTGGGATAAGTTTTTAACTGCACTGATTTTATATTATTTATTTTATTCATTATTAGAATTAGATTTTATTCATTCATAGAATAATATCTACTAATGAATAAACTCAGAATGTTATCGCTTAAAAGACAACTATTTTGAAGATACTTGAATTAAAATCGTGAATCGTAAATTAAGTGACATCAAAATTTTAACATTAGTTTTCTTTTTTATTGAAAAACGTGTGTGGATACCTTGTATACTGACCTTTAAGTACTATGTCAATATTTCTTGATACTACATTGACGGCTAAAGTAATTTTGTAAATAAAAAATATTGGATTTTTATTGTCGGTATTGAAGCGTGTCTTATAAACCAGAGTGTTAAAGGATCAATCTGACAAATGGCAAACATTTTCCAGGGCACAAAGAAATGTGCAGAATCGCCGAAATGAGTTCCTATTTGTTTCTTTTTGTGTCGTGTGGCATTTTCATTTGTTTTCCTTTATAGGTGCCGTGTTATTTCGCAGGACTAGTGGTGACATGGTGGCGCAGACATACTTTCGAAACCTATGAGGATTATATGAAAGGAAAAGGGAAAATTCCCTATGAAGAAGACGATGAAATGGAAACGTTATTGTGAATTTAATTTAATATTAACCTTTGGAGTCGGAAGAGAAAAAATAACAATTTACAAAATTTTAAAGTTTTTAAAGAGCCACAAATTTTTTTTGTCAACAATATATAGTGCTCGCATAAATAAAGTTCTTTGATAACAAAAAATTCATCTTTTTATTCATATGTAGGTATATAGTGTTTTTCAGATATATATTTACATACATTTCATTTATTGAAGTAAAAAATTAAAACAACTAAATATTCACTTATAACACTAGCACTTCAATACTTCAATAACAAAAAGTTGAGCAAATATTCTTAATGGAGCGTTGGCTTTGCATGGTTTTAGAAAGTTTGGATAAATCTGGCTCATAACTTGTTGTTTAACGTTTTAAACACGATTCTAAATTTTCATTTGTTAGTTGGCTTCTTAGTTTACTTTTAATTATATTTATGCAAGAGAACGCTTGTTCGCAAGAATATGTCGATCCGAAGATACCTAGTACTCCAAATGCCAACTTTTTCACCTCACTGTAGCAATCTGAAATGCATTATACCATGCGTCGAACATAAGTCCCTCAATTCGCGGCATTTCTTTCAAAGCTGTCCATTTTTTTTGCATTACGTACATACATTTCTGGACTTCCAATTCTTCCAACTTGCTTTTCAATTCTGTAAATTTTCCACTCCACAAAGCTTTACTTTTTAAATCGATCAATTGCATTTCTAAAGATCCAGTCTTCTTCTTGTAGTTCCTTCTCCTATCGGAGGTTGGCTATCATCCATCGAGCAATAAGACAAAAGAGGGAATCTAATCGTTATGAAAAGGAGACCAAAAAAGTGGCCTCTGATGGCGGACATATCCGGAAATGCAAATGCGCCAAATTTAAATTTCATGACACTTGACAATAATCATACAGTGGTGTAGGGGTTCTAATTTATCTATTTATTTATTTTATATTACATAATATTTTATATTATATATTTATTTATTTATTTATTAAAATGCTTTTTTTAACACTAGAACAAATAAAGTTTTAATTAATTAATAACGATAATAGTCTAAAATGTTAAACAATTGTTAAAAAACTTCAATAGAAAATATAAATAAGCTTTCATGTGACAGTTTTGACAAACAATAACATCAACAATAACATAACCCAACTAAATTTGATTTATTAAACAAGGAAAGAGATTATCTTTCCTTGTTTAAAGTGGCCTCTCAAAATAGCACTTCCTGTCTATCAATATGTTTACCCCACTACCTTTACATTTCCTCTTTTGTCTTATTGCTCGATGCTATCATCACAGCTATCCGTCGTACCTTATTGGCGGCTGCTCTAAAAAGATCTTCTTCTTCTTCACGTGCCATCTCCTCTAAGAAGGTTGGCAACCATCATGGCAATTCGCACTTTCGACGCCGCTGCTCTAAAGAGGTCAGCAGAAGTGCAGCATAGATAAAGAATATATATTACCGGATAGATAGGAAACTGTGTAGGTTATTTCTGGACAATGCGCCATCTGCCGGCCTTAGGAACGCAACATCTTTTTAAAAAATCTCGTAATTCTTCAAATATACAGATTAATTTTGAGGGTTTGGGTTTGACTACAAAAATAAAACAAACGTTGGTTCTTTTTCTACTTTATTCTTTTATAAACATTAATTACATGTATTTAAATGTAGTTGGTTAAACAGTGGCTATTCTGTAGTTTCTATAAATTATATCTAATACATTATTAAAAATTTTCTATTAATATCGTCGTCATACTGCCAAAAAATTTCATTTTGATGTTTATTGATCTAATAATGACTTAAATTTATAATATCGCGCCCTTAGTAACGTATAGGTACAAATCCAAAATGTAGGGTAATCGCATTTAAAGTTTTGCATGAGTATGATTTTAAAGAAAATGCCCTATAACAACGCCTGTGTATTATATAATTCTGAAAATATTTCAACTTCCACCGTAGATAATGTATTAAATGTTAGATGTTTTTAAGATTATAACAATATTTTTTACAAAAAAAATAATATAACTAACCATTGTCCAAATAAGCCATTATATAAGCCAATAATAATAAGGTTGTTTTTATTACAACCATTATCGCAACAGTTAAAAACCATAATTATTTAAATACGATGGCAAAAAACAAACAATTATTTAATCGCAAATAATACAACTGGAAACACTGTGTCGAAACCACAATAAAAATGGCGTACTTGTTTTGTTAGGAGCGCCTAAAAGGAGGACTTCGCAGATTGTGCCGTGACGTCACACTTGACAGATATGAAGATGGAGTGACGTCACCAATCATGTTGTATTAAATATAATAAGATCGTCGCTATGATAAGGGAAGTTTGTTTACCTCCGATTAAGTATTTATCTGGCAGATGGAAAAGGTAGCCTTTCAGTTCCGAATAAACTTACCCATAGATAAAAATGTCAAATATTTATTTGTCAAATAAAGTACGGAATAAGTTATATGTAACTTATATAACTATAAGGTATAATATTTGAGAGAGGATCGACAATTGTAATTGGTGTAATGAAGAGTTTTTAACAGGTTTGGATTAAGTAAACCAACAGTGATCAGCAAATATATTGTACACAGTTGTTAATAAAAGATTAAGACTTGATTGGGTCTGAAACATCTTATTATTCTCAAGACAAAACACTCCCATTTTCTTTTATTTTTGAAGAAAGAAATCTACAATTAAAATACCAACGAATTGACAGTCAAAAAATAATTTCTTAGGTTATACGGTATACCAAAAATCAAGTGTTTGTGGTGACATTAATTTATTTACATTTAGAAACTGATTGGTGACGTCACGGCACGATCTGCGAAGTCCTCCTTTTAGGCGCTCCTGTTTTGTTGGTTGAGGTCTTGCGCTGTCACAAATCTTTGCTACGAATGCTACATTGCTACGCCCTCTGGTGTCCTTAGGAAATACAAATTTCAGAGGACTGTCACTCCCATAAGGGATACCCGAGCATGAAGTGCAGTTAAACCAAGCTCTCAAATGATTCAACCCGGAGATGCGTCTTCTTTCTCTACTCCTTCTACCCTTTATTCTTCCTTGCATTATTAATTGCAACAAGTTATAACGCCCGCCCCTCATAAGATGTCCCAGATATTGCAGTTTTCTGACTTTAACTGTATTTGAGACCTCTTTATCTTTACCCATTCTTCTCAACACCTCGACATTCGTGACTCTATGTACCCAACTTATTCTTAATATCCTTCTCTAGGCCCATAACTCGAAGGCTTCCAATCTGTCCGAACATCTTTCTTTAAAGTCCAAGCCTCCAACCCATAAAATAATTCGGAGAACACGTAGCATCTCAGAAGTCTTATTTTTAAAGAAAATGAAATGTTCCTGATGCAGAGTACTTTTTTCAGTTTGTTGAAAGAATTTTTTGCTGGTCCTATTCTTGCCTTAATCTCTTCTGTGTACTCATTATTTTCATTAATTATTATACCCAGATATTTATATTTTTCAACTAAACTAAACTTTTTAACTAAAAAGATTTACTGAGCTGAAATTATACCACTCTCTTAAGTTTCTCGGCCAGGAAATTCTTCGTCTTCCTATGGATCTGTTACCCTTGATTTTACTTTGCATTATGAGCCTTAATATCTCATATTTCGCACCTCTGGTAATGTGGCCTAAATATTCCAGCTTTATTGTTTTGATGTGCTTTATGACCTCACAATCCTTTTGTAGCCTTCTTAACACTTCGGCATTTGTAATTTGTAATTTGTAAATATCCAGTATGAATTCCAAATGGCTTAACGTGAATTTCGTTACTATTTGTGTTGAAAGGATTTACTATGAATGCTAATGTAGTTTTGTTGGTTTTGAATTGTTCAAATCTGCCAGCAAATTTATCTTTAATTTTTTTTCTAACTGTGCTGAAGTAATTCATGTCAACAGTTGCACTGGTTTTATCGCGATATTACTTTAGAAAGTGAAAATTAAGTAATTTACCGCTCTGAATATCTTCTGCAAAAAGAATTAATTTTTCTTCAAAATAAACCAATTCTTTCACCAAAACATAGGCCGGGTTTCCCTTTTCTTGCAGTTTTTGATTCAGCTTATTTAATTTCATTGTGATATCCACCATAAAGTAAAATTTTTGCAACCATTTGTCGTCTAGTAATGTTTTTTATTTCATTTAAGCACAAAGTAAAACGTTTCAACACCTTACCTTTGGGAAGCCATTGTCGTCGCAGCAAGAGTGTATTTATGTAATTATACAACTTTGCTGTACGCTCTGTCTAGAGGCTTCATGTATAATTTATGAAGAACCCCTAAGAACTTATCCATTTTAGCTTCTGAATGAGGTTCTTATTTCTAAGTCTTGATAAAGACTGGGAGTGAGAGGTAGGATATAAGCCATTGTCGAAATAAAACAACGTTTGATGAAAAAGACTAACTACAGAGTCTAAAGGTCGCGGTAGCACGGAGCAGAGCCCCGACCGGTGCCCTCCTAGAGCATACGTGCTCTAGGTAGGGCTGTGGTCTATCGACTGATACCAAGATCCGAAGAATGCCATATTTAAAGGTATTTTAATATTTATATGACACTTTCGGATCTCTTGGCCAATGATAAGACACATAAATGTGTAAAAAGGCGGGGTGATACGCGTCAAGGTGCGTGTTAGTTGCCACTAAAGGCACCAGGACGACACCATCGCACATTATTATGAAAAAGGAGGTCGGAATAATGAACCTCCATTGCGTTTAAGAATTCTTGACGATAGTAGAGTGCTTTTGGCAAGATGCTATTCACAATCTTGATCACCAAATTCATGACCTCAACTACACTCAGGTGCAAAAAAATCGATCCATGGGTATTATTTGCTGAAAAAAGAAAACGTTGAAGATATTAGTTTTAAATCAGGTATATATATATATAATATATATATATATATATATATATATAAGAGTATATGTTAGATTAAAATAATTTTTACAGATTATCCAAAAAAATCATTTATTTATAGAGACATACGCCAAAACTCAAAAATACAAGAATATTAAAAACTTTCCAAAATTAAGAAAAAAATTGATAATAAATCAATATCTAGTGTTTCCCCCTTGGGCCCTTATAACAGTCTATACACGTCTAAGCATTGAGGTAATTAACCTCTGGATATCAAATTGATCCAATTGGTCCCATATTTCGTGAAAAGCCGCTGTACGTTCAGCCAAGTTATTTGGACGGGGTACTCGTGCTCGAAGATGTCTTCCCATCAAATCCCATAGATGTTCGATTCGATTGAGATCGGGACTGCAAGCTGGCCAGTTCATACAGACAATTCCCACCTCCTCTATATATTGGTTGACGATTCTAGAACGGTGAGGATGCGAGTTGTCGCCCATAAAAATAAAATTAGGTCCAATGAAAGAAGCAAAAGGTACCACATGCTGATCTAAAATACTTGTTATGTATCTTGCAGCAGTCATAGAACATCTATCTACAATAACTAAATCAGATTGGGCTTCTGAACTGATACCAGCTCAAACCATAAAGGAGCCCCCCCCGGTAACTTATTCTTTCCGCAATATTACATTGAAAATATCGCTCACACGGACATATAAAACCATAAATATATTAATAAGAACGAAAAGCAGAGAAGCGAAAGAATAAGAAGCAAGGGAAAGATGCAAAGAAATTAAGACTATGAAGTCAAAGTACGATAGTCACAATGTACATAGAAAAATTAAAGAACTCACAGGGACTAAGACGAAGGCAGAAAGGAAATATAACTGATTCTGACGGAAACATCATCTTGGACAAACAGAGTAAAATACCAACGTGGAAAGAATATCTAGAAAAACTATTTGAAGACCAAAGAGATAATACCTTTAAGCTAGAAGAAGAGGTAAATGATGGACCAAGAATATTACAGAAGGAATTTTATTCTGCAATAACACAGTTAAAGGATGGCAAAGCGGCAGGCCCTGATAATATACAAGCAGAACTACTACTAATAGCAATAATCATAAAGATATTCAACAACATATAGAACTCTGGAGAAATACCAACAGAATGGCTGAAATCTGAGTTTATTGCATTTCCAAAAAAAACAGTAGCCAAAAAATGTGAAGATTACCTTACTATAAGACTTATGAGTCCTCTCCTAAAATTATTCCTAAAGATAATTCATAAGAGAATCTACAAGCTGTGTGAAAGTAAAATTTCCCTCAACCAGTTCGGTTCACAAATGCTGGTGGTACTAGAGAGGCTTTGTTCTTAGTACATGTCGTATTCCAATATGTAGAGACGTCAACTGCGACATATACGCATCTCTGGTTGATTACGAGAAAGCGTTTGATCAAGTACAGCACGACAAGATGATGCAAATACTAACAGAAGCAGTAATTAACAAATAAGATCTAAAAATATTTAGAAATCTTTACTGGAATCAGACAGCAAATCTCAGAGTTGAAGGTGAAGACACTGACTATGTGAAAATCATGCGTGGAGTGAGGTAAGGCTGTATTTTGTCTCCTCTAATCTTCAATATATTACTCTGAAAGAATATTTATTGAAGCTTCGCACGAAACTGAAAAAGGTATTCTACTAAATGGTTACGGGCTAAACAACATCAGATATGCAGATGACACCATAGTATTTGCGGACAACTTAGAAGACCTGCAAGTTCTTATGAACAAATGCGATTGTTGGATATGCCAAATTTGACGAAATGTCCCTGAAGATGCTCTAGGAAGTAAAAGTACTTGGGCAAGATTAAATTAAACTGTGCTTGATATTTGCCTTTTATTTGATCAAAGTTCATTTATTCGAGCATTCAAACTTATATCAATAAATAGGTTTCTTTTTATCAAATATCTAGAATTCTGCAGGGTGATAATATTCCTAAAAAATTAATAAGAAAAATGGTATCATCTTTAAACTACCTCGTATAACATTGCAAAACCTTATATTGCAAAAACGAGAGAAACATTGAGAAGAACGCAAAAATGTAAAAGTATACAGGGTTTTCCATTATAAAAAAGATAAGTTTGTTTAAAAAAAAAAAAAGTTTTTTCCATGTATTAACCTATTATGCTCTTCTTTTTATTTCTTTTAATCTAAATCTTTTTTGTCTGCTTAGGCTATATAAATTATTACCTCACAATTAAAAATGAGCAGATAGTTGTTGCGAAGTAAATATCTGCACTGTATTCTTAAGCTTGTGTAACAAAACCTAATAAAATAGTTGACAAATCTGCAATTTTATAGGTTCTTCATAATTTGAAGTGGCAAAAGAATTGATCGTATTAGATACACTTATTTGTATCAGAGCCACAATTTGATTCACTACGTTGGTTGTAAAAAGCGAAAAAGCCGCCAACTTCGGTGGGCTGCTAGTTGCTCAATAACCATTATCACCTTTCAGAAATTTACCCCAAAATGTTGTATAAAAGTTTTTTCTCTAATTTTCTGGTAATTTTACGTTTGGATGCCTCCGAGTGGAAGAGCCAGGTGGAGCTTTTTAACAAGAGCGTGAGGGCTATTATTTCGAGATGGGATATTGTTAGACTCTCAAAATGGTTTTATATATTATTGGTGATCTGCTTTTCAATTGTTCGTTCTTGTCTGTTTATGTACTTATTTGATGGAAAACAATTCTGAATTGCATTTGTTGTTGGATTAGAATGGTTCTAAATATGATTTTAAAAAGAGCAAAAACTACAGTTGGGTGGTCTTTTAGGATTCACTCACTTGTATTGTAATCATTTAATCAATACATGTTAACGTCTTTTCAACTTAAATTGTAAAATAAGAATTTATTTTTACTTTTCGAGAAAGTACATTCTGAGATTTCGAGTGAGGAAGCTCAGTAGATCTGTTATAATAAAAATTACAAAAAAAAGTTATTGATAAACATTGTAGGCAACTTTAAACTCCACATTTTAAAATTAGTTACAATCTTAAAAGGTGTTCCATAAGATGGTGGCAAACCAAACTTATGATTTTTTAAATAGAACACCCTGTATTTTATTTGAAATTTAAAATCTGCCTTACTTCCACATCACAACAGTGTAAAGATTTATTATGTTATACCGGGTATTTAAAAAGTTATAACCGTTTTACTTGAAAACAGTGCAGTCTCAAGGGGGAGGCGATGGAAGCGATCGCCCCCTCCCTCCAGAAACCTTAATTTTCTGAAAAATTGAGAAGTTAATATACATATTAATCAGAAGTGTGAGATCGAACTAATGCATTGCTATTATTGGACAAAATAATCTAACAGTGTGAAAACGTCCGTAGACAGATTATTTTAATAGCCTACGGTTAGTTTTGATATAACGTAACAAACAAGCGTTTACCTAGAAATTCTCAGCGGTCGTCCCGACACAGGAGCGCGTGCGCCAAAACCATTTGCAATTTTAAACCTCGACAATTTGTCGATAATCTTCTTCAGTTAGACGTTGCTTGCTAGCCTTGCTAGTTGCTACGCTACATATTCAATATTTTATTACTTATAACCTAATAAAACTATTACAATGTATAATGTGAACCTCCTTTTTTCCATTCTAATAGACTAATTTGTATTGTATATTTATTGTAAATTTTAACATTTTAAAAGGTAAAATGTGTTTTGAGCTCTTTCAATTCAAGCGTAAAACTAACATTGTCAGACCAAACCTCTGAAGTTTGACGTTTGTTCGTGATAACGTAAAACCACCTAAATCGTCAAAGTGTTTAGAAAGATGAGACTTGCTTCAGAGGCTTGCCATTGAAAAATACTATCACCCACAAACCTTTTCTATTAGACTTTGAGTTGTTTTCAATAGTTCTAAATTGGTTTTTGATACAATCACAAGAATACAAAATATATTTTGAATATTTTATTTGTAAGTTAGCCGAACAATATTTCACAAGCTTTAGAGGCTAGCTTTTTTATTTTTTATTATAGTGTAAAACTGTTTCCACTGATACTAATTGTAACAATAATAAGTGATTTTCCTTTTTCTCCGTTCGTCACAACCACTAAGTGACAGTCAGTCCATATTCGGTCCATCAACTGTTCAAATGAATAAAATGCCTTTAAAACTCTCAAAATCTTGCCATATTTTTACAAATTTTCCGGACCCTTTCCGGATGGGGGGCTGCACCCCCAGACCCCCCTGCAACAGACCATCGCCCCTCCCAAAATCTGACTCTGAGACCGCCACTGCCTGAAAATCGTATCAAGTTTTCCCTGTATAGTTAAAAAGGAGTACAGGAACATTGATCTATTGCAGCCATAGTGTTTTAATAATTGTTAAAAATTATAAAACATATTCGTTTTCATAATATTCGTTAAATCAAATGCAGGGTATGTCAAAATTCAAGTACATTACATACATTCTTGGTAATTTTAAATAGAACACCCTGTATTTTATATAACTATCGAAAAGTATTAATATCGTACTTCAAATTTTATTAAGTACTCCCTATACCTAAAGTTATCAGTTTTCTATATATTTAAAGTAATAATTTGTTAGATATTTTAACGTTTTACAATAATTAGTGTACGTTGGCTATGATTGGTTTGTTAGAAACTGACAATTTGACATTATTGTTTATTAATTCAGTAACGAAATAACGACACGGAAAAGAAAATTTATTTCAAATAATATTTATAAAAAATAACCGACGGAAAATAAAAAAAAATAATAAGACATAGAAAAATAAAAACAACAGCAATTTTAACTTTTCTAACTTAAGTAAGGTGTTCAAAATGACCTCCCAAAACATCTAAGTATACTTAAAAGCGGTCATTGAAAGAGTTGCTACATTACTAAGCATTTGTAAGGAAATATTTTGAAATGCAATTCGGATTCTATTTTTCATATCATCCCTTGTTGTTGGAGGTATTTTATATACTTCGTTCTTAATGTAACTCCAAAAAAAAATGAATCCATTTATTGAATTCTGGTGACCTTGGAGGCCACCTTACTGGTCCATTCCTTCCTATCCATATCTTTCACCAAACTGATCATTAAGTTCACCACGTACTAATTCGTTGTGGTGCGCAGGAGCACCGTCATGTAGAAACCACATTTGTTCACGTATATTAAGTGGAACCTCCTCTAATAATACCGATAACTGATTTACGATAAAATCTAAATAAATCTCACCATTTAAGTTATCTTAAAAAATATGGTTTTTTTGAAGATAACACACATTTAGAGACCCTCTTGCTTGACTATGTGTTACTCTGTGATATGGACTACTTGTTGAATAGCAGTGAAAGTTATGCCTATTCACAGAACCATTTCGACTGAATGTAGCTTCATCACCAAATAGAACATAATCAAAAGAATATCTCTGCTCATTAATTTTTTCTAAGGCCCATTCACAAAATACTATTCGTTTCTGAAAATCATCATTATTTATTTCTTGGTGCTTTTGAATATGATAAGAGTGCATCTTGTTTTTAGATTTGTTTTGAACAGAGTAACTAAGTTCTTGTTCATTTGGAAATACTCCTTATACTTGTGTGTGGGTTTTCTGTAACTGCCATCAACACACTCATTTCGTTTTCCTCTGTCACACTAGTTTTTGTTCGTTCATGTTTTTCATAATTCACTGAACCAGTGCGGTTAGTCTTAACCAAATGTATCTTGTCTAGGTTGCCGCCTACCTGGAAACAGTTCCTGATAAATTCTAGCGAAGAGTAATGAATTTTTATTGCATTCCCCCAATATTCAGAGCTTATCTACCATTTCATCAGTAGTAAAATTCATTATTGCTAATTTAAATTGAATTAATTACTGAATTATTAAATAATAATTGTTGCTAATTAACGGTGTACCCCAATACTGAATTAATAAACAATAATGTCAAACTGTCAGTTTCTGAAAACTTAATCATGGCCAATTCTCAATAATTGAGGAAGTGTCAATCAAAATCAATCATGTCCACCTTAAGAAGTTTTAGGGAAATCGCAAAAAACGTATTAGTAAATAACCTTACATGAAAAATCGGATAAATTAGCATATATCATTTTATTTATTGAAATTAACTGACTCTTAGTAAATATTTCAAATCTGAAGGTATAAATAAACCTGTAAATACATTTTAAAAAAAGGACATGTTCTTATTTGATTGGACTTCATGGACGTTGATAGAAGGGGTTGATAAAAAAACTCTTAGACTACTTAAAATATCTATTGTATTGTTACAAAAAATATCTTGAAAAATGGCTAACATTTACCAACGACACTTTCCACAAAATATAAATGTTTAAATGTGTAGTCCAATGTCAGGTTCTAGACAATCACAGGATTCGTCCACTTCGTCAGCATCAATTTCGTCGTCCTGGACTTCCACTATTATGGTCTTATACCAAGATAAAAAGTCATGTTTCTGCCAGTCATCACCATACATTTTCACAAGTAACGTCTCCACGTCCTTCTTCTTAGCTGCTTTCACTATATTGCTCAGTGGAAGTGACTCTACAGGAGTTGAGAACGACCTTGCAGAATGCCAGCCTTTTTTTGAGGCTTGTTGTAGGTTTCAAAATCACTTTCAAACCTAAAATTCTGTGCCGATTTCACTTTGATAACAGTAAGTTCTTGTCCATTGCGGTTGACAGCTTTCTCTTTCCTCACAAAAATCCTCTTCTTTTCAGATATCATTTCAATGTTTTTAAATCGTGTAGCCAAACTTTTAGCATCAATCAATCCCCAATCCTCTCCAAGTTTCCGTACTTCTCCAACAGAACTATATACATTGTAGTACTCTTCCTTTGTTGCAATGGTAGGCTGCTTCCTGAGTAACTTTTCAACCCTTCCGAACACCCGATCAGCGGGGAGGAAGCTATGCCCGCGAACAGGGTATGTTAGAACAATCTCCTCTAAAGCATTTTGCACTGATCCTAAGTAATACACTAATGTGTGAACAACGGCATTGTTTTTGTTTTGACCGGCACACCCATCACAGAACAGATTCAGTCTTGTTACATTTGAAAAATTAGCGGAGTTCAAGAAATTTATAAGTGCAGATGAAACTTCGGTCGCACCCCTTCCTGCAAGTTCTTCAGTCCATACGTAAAATATGGGGTTTTGTGCGTTTGATGCTACAATGCAAAAAGAGTAAAAACTTAATTGTCTTTTGTAGAACGCGTCTTGAATAGGAGTTTTGGGAAGTGCTTGAATTTGCTGGAGATCAAAACAGAAAGTAACCTCATTTTCTTTGTTTTCCTTTAAGAGCCCATAAAAAGCATTAGCTCTTAATCTGTGTATTCTTTTCTCCATCATAAATTGGTTGACCACTACCAAGTCTTTCACAGCTTTAGCCTTCTCAATTTTCAGCTGAAGATCTATTTTATTGCATGTACTGCAAACGTCAGAAGCTGGTGATGAAAATCCGATATTTAATTCATTGAAAACTCTCCTAAACATAGATTTCTTAACTTTAAGATTATCAAGTACAGAATCATTGTATATTAGCCACAACTTCTTAATGTTTAAGTCTGCACCAAGATAAATCCTTTTCGATTTTTTTCGATTATAGTGGCTTTCTTTTCCTCTTAAATTTCTCAAAAAAAGGCGGACTGATTCCTTGTTCGCAGCAGATTTGTGACTCTTCCTATCGCCACCCCTCTGATCCTTAACAGCCTTTCCCTCTTTCACCTTTTTAGAAATATTAGTCAATCTTGTTCCCTTCACCATGGTAATATGCATGAAAAGTTTCCTACACACAGGTATAACTTTACCGGTTGATGAAAGTATAGAATATTGTACACTAAAACTTTTAGCCTTTGATTTTTCAGAGGTAGGCCTAGGCCTTCGCCGCTTTATGTTACGTTGATTTATCCAACTGGCAATGGTGTTATCTTGCGTGTTTTTGTCAGGTATTTTGTAGAGGATATTTCGAACAAAAATAGCATCTATAGGCCTAACTAATGCACATTTCATACCTTTGTTCATGTGTTTACATGGAACAAACACACGACATCCCACTGGAGTACTGTATCGCTTAAGCTTGGCTCTAGTTTTTTTATCCACAGTCTTTTTATTTTTACGAGATCCTTCATTGGCATCGCCCACTCTCACTAAGTTTTCTTCATCCATGGAAAATTTCAATTTTATTTAATAAAAACTACTATAATAATATTAAAATTAAACCACAGTGCAATACAAACTCAATACTCGCTATCGACATAAACTAACATCAGGACATGATTTTTTTTTAACCGAAACCGAAAACACCATAGAATAGGATTCACTCTTTATATTATGAAACAGCTGCTAACTCATTTTTTGATTTTATGGACATGATTGATTTTGATTGACACCTCCTCATTATTGTAAACGTTAAAATATCTACCAAATTAATATTTTGGTGAAAAAATAAAAATATTTAGAAAACTGATAATTTTAGGTATAGGGAGTACTCTATAAAATTTGAAGTACGATATTAGTACTTTTCAATAGTTATATAAATTACAGGGTGTTCTATTTAAAATTACCAAGAAAATAATGTACTTGCATTTTGACTTTTGACTTGTACTTAACCCTGTATCGTCTGCATACCATACTATTTAATTTTCCTTTTTAATTTTTCCATGTCCTCCACATCTGGTTTCCTGAATTTCAGCAATATCTATCTTGTATTGTTTTAACTGTGTCGCTAGTTCTTTCGTGTTCTTTCTTTCCAGCAGCGTCCTCACGTTCCATGTTTTTAATCTCTTCCATAAACGTTAATATTGTACAACTGTTTTTATGCACTTGCCTGGAGCTTTCTTACTTTTATGTTGCTCTTCTTTGTGCTCTTAAATCATACTGTTGTGTTCCAGTTTGTGTATTTTTTCTCCGTTTTTATTTTCTTCCTTGTTCATCTATTTGTATTGTTTGCTTATTTTATTCTAATAATTCCCCTTCTAATAAATTTGGTTTTATCAAAATAAAGCCATAAAAATATATTTTTATTTCCCTTAAAACGCAAGACATGCCCAAAAATGAGAGTCCAGGACAAGAATTCTGGGCTATCTGCAAGTGACTCTTCAGTCACCCCGTAATTTGAATTTATTTAAGAAATTATTATGATAGAGTCATGCCCTAAACTGTTCTTTTAAAAATAATCCATAATAGGATCTATAGGAAATTAGACGTAACATCAGTAACACTCAGATGGGATTCAGAAAAGGGCTGGTACAAGGAGGCTCTGTTTGCAATGAACGTTCTCTCACAGAGATGCTTAGACATGAACCAAGAAATTTACGCCTGCTTTATTGATTTCGAAAAGGCCTTTGACAAAGTACAACATGAACCACTAAGACAAGTTCTAATAAAGAAAAATATAGACAGCCGAGATATTCGAATTATATGCAATCTATATTGGAATCAAACAGCAAATGTCAAGGTTGAGGCAGACTAACAGAAGAAATTCAAATCCGTCGAGGAGTCCGGCAGGGATGTATCTTATCGCCACTTTTATTTAATCTGTATAGTGAAGCTATCTGTGAACAAGCACTCGAGGAAGAAGATCTTGGTCTGATAATAAATGGTGAGACGATCAACAATATAAGGTATGCTGACGATACAGTTCTCCTAACGGGAACGCTAGTAGAACTACAACATCTCGTTCAAAGTCTCAATATATACTGTAACAGTTACGGCTTGAAAATTAATTTGAAAAAAACTAAATTTATGGTAATCACGAAATCAAAGAACATCAGAGCTAATCTTGTAATAGACAATACAACGATTGAGCGTGTGCCCTGTTATAAATATCTAGGTGCTTGGATCACAGACGATACTGATCAAACAAAAGAGATTAGATGTAGAATAGAAATCGCTAGATCAGTCTTTAATAGAATGCGCAAACTCTTTTGCAATCGTGATATCAATATAAAGTTACGAATACGAATGCTGCGGTGTTATGTCTTTTCTACCCTGTTATATGGAGTTGAGGCTTGGACACTAAAACAGTTGACCATAAAAAACATCGAAGCTTTCGAGATGTGGTGCTATAGGCGCATTCTCAGAATATCATGGATGGACCGCGTCACTAACACGCAAGTACTCCAAACTTTAGACAAAAGATGCGAAATTCTAAATGAGATAAAAACTAGAAAGATGGAATACTTGGGGCACATTGTGAGAGGTGAAAAGTACGAACTTTTAAGAAACATCATGCAGGGCAAAATTAAGGGCAAAAGAATGTGGGAAGAAGAAAAATATCGTGGCTTCGTAATCTACGTGAATGGTTCGGTGTAGTTCGATTGAACTTTTTAGGCGCGCTGCTAACAAAGTCGCAGTGGCCATGATGATTTCCAATCTCCGCTAGGAGTGGCACGAGAAGAAGAAGAAGAAATTATTATTCAGTTTTAACTATTTTCGGTTGTAACATAGTTTACTAATGGATTTCTTGAAAAAAAAAAATTGTTGTCGTTGTTGTTTTGTCAAGCGTTTGAGATAAAAAGGCCCCTTAGCCTATTTCCTAAAAACCGTTATCAGCACAGTTTTTGTTTCTATGGTATTTAACGTCAATTGTAAATTGTTTCTGTATTGTTATCACTGTCAGTGTACTGCAATGACATAAATTCTGTTGTGGCGCTATTTAGAAAATGGCCACGGTCAGCGCGAAACTGCGAGAAACGTTGGTGTAAGTCTCTCGAGTGTGCAACGAGTATGGCAAACAGTACGAAGAGACCGGTCTGCTTACGCGAAGACCTGGTGCAGGTCGAGGGAGGATTACACCAGCTAGAGATGACCGCTTTGTCGTTTCTAGTGCTTTGAGACAACCGAACGGTCACGGCAGTTTCTCTTCGAAATCATCTGCAAGAAGTGAGAAATGTATTACATAAGTGAATGGACAGTTAGGAGACGACTTCATGCTGCATGGTATATCTTCTCGAACTAGAGTAACTGGACCGCCGCTTTCCCGTGAACACCGAATTGCCAGATTTAATTTTGCACGACAACACTTGGCTTGGACAATGCAGGATTGGAGTCGTGTATTGTATTTCCGATGAATCGAGATTCTGTCTTACGGCTCAGACAAACGTGTAAGGGTGGTGGCGACGTCCAGGAGAGATAAGCTCAAGTATGTGTTGCCGAGTGTCTTCCATTGGTGAAGAGTCAGTTATTGGCATACGGGAGGCATATCGTGTTGATGCTGGCACGGAGTTAGTCTTTATTGAGACTGGGACTTTGACAGCGTATGGGTACCTGACACACAGATTACTGGAAGACCATGTTTTTTCCGTTTTATTGTTATTCTTAAAGACGACGCAACATTTATGCAAAACTAACTAACTAACTAACTATTATAAAACTAACCATAAACCTTAGGTTTGTGGTTAGTTTTATAGTAAAATATATCGATTTATAATTAAAATAATTAAAAAAAACATTGTTTAAACTATGTATACCCCTTTCTGCAACTATGTTCAATATATACATAGACAAATTACTTTCTTTGTGTTTCAACCCCAAGTCACTGAGTTCTTGCTAGAAGTAGGTTTACTCTGATGATTGTCAATAATCATTGACGAAAGCTTAAACCTTTAATTAAAAAGCACATCTAACGAAGCACCCTAGTTTTATTTTGCTTCTCAGTTATAAAAGGGTACTTCCCAGTATTATCTCCTTTTCACTATATAATATATATATATATATATATATATATTATATATATATATATATATAAATAATATATATGAGTATTATGAGGTTTTTTTCCTGGTTTTTCCCTCATAATTTACTATGGAATCATCAAACAGAGAATTTTAACTGTCATCATGTCATGTGTTTGTCTTTTTAAAGACGAATTACATGCTATGATTTTTTCTGACGGATATTCTCAAGTTAAAGTTAATTTCATGTAATCGAATGAACTATCTTATAAGTAAAGTCGTCCCAGGAGCGCAACTCAACAATATTGGCAATATCATTTTAAAGTCGTCCTACTTTAAAATGCATAATATATGTCTGAATTGTCAATATAAATGAGTCAGATAAAATTAAATTATTAGAAGCAATTTTTCACTATGTAACAAAAAAACAAAATTTGTTTAATTTACTATTTGTATTTTGAGAACGATTTCCGAATTGGAAATTAAAACGTCAATAAACGTATTTTTAATCTTTAATTGTGGCTTATTCCCAGTTATAAATAGTAATTAATTTACAATGCCACAAGGAAATAGCTTCAGAAAGTATTTCAAAGGAAAATTCTTCATTTCCATTATTGTTAATAAACTTTAAACGACAAAAACGTTGTTTTCTTTAAGCAATCCGTTAGTAAACTATGTTACAACCGAAAATAGTTAAAACAGAATAATAATTTTTAAAATAAATTCAAATTACAGGGTGACCCTAATTTTATGCTCGGTAGTGTATATGGAGAAAAATCATACAGGCAGCAGAGACCGAAGGGTTGTGAAGCTACAGTGAAAGGTAATTCTCATTTCACCTCAAAAACTTTTTTGAATTTTTAAATAACCTAACAATCAATTCATATAACGGCAGGTATATAGAAATCGACTAAAACCTTGGATTAACCTCTCAGCTACTCATTTAATTCGACATAAGCGAAAGCTTTGGCGAAGATATAAACTCACTGCTTCCCCTGATGATTTTCTCGCCCACCGTAATTTTTCTAACCGAGTCAAACAATCTTTGCTAAAGTTAAGAACAGAATTTGAGGAATCTATCATTGCAAGTGGTAATAGTAAAAAAGTTTATCGGTACATTCGTACATCTTTATCTTCTAAAGTCTCCATACCATTGCTTCAAAAAGCTGATGGGTCTTTATGTTCTTCGAATAACGAATCTTCGGAATGTTTATCGTTATTCTTTTCTCAAGTTTTTACAGATGAATCTAACGATACCATTCCTCAAATAATGTGCCCTCGTTTGTCTAAAACTCTTGACAATATATCTTTCACACCGGATGAAATTAAACATCATTTAAGGAAACTGCGAAATAATTCATCACCTGGATTAGACGGACTCACCTCTTTTTTCCTCAAACAATGTGCAGATTCTGTAGCCATCCCTATATCTCTCATAATGACTGCTTCTTTTAATCAAGGTTCCCTCCCCTCGTCCTGGAAATTGGCTTCAGTTACTCCTGTATTCAAGAAAGGTAATAAACTTGATTGCAATAATTATCGTCCAATCAGCCTGGTTCCTATTGTCAGCAAGGTCATGGAATCGATTATTTCGGAAGCTATGTCCGAGTTCCTTCTTCAAGAAAATGTCATCCCTCACCAACAGCATGGATTTATCAAAGGTCGTTCAACGATCACAAACTTACTTCATTGTGTAAATGATTGGTCATTATCTTTAAACAATCGGAATCCTGTCGATGTAGTTTACTTAGACTTCTCCAAAGCTTTCGATCGTGTTCCAAAACGTCGATTACTAGCTAAATTGGATCACTATGGTATCCGCGGAAAATTAAACATTTGGATACAAGATTTTCTATCCGACAGATACTTCAGGGTTCGTGTTGGGGAAGACCACTCATTAGATAAGCCAGTCAAGAGTGGAGTTCCACAAGGATCAGTACTTGGACCGCTACTTTTTTGTGTCTACACTAGTGATCTTCCGCTCATTGTATCCAGTAAGGTTTCCATTTACGCTGATGACACTAAGTTATATGTGAATCCAACTATTAACCAACATATTCTTCAACAAGATCTTGACGCAATATTCAAATGGTCCTCAGAATGGTTACTTCCGCTTAACATTGAAAAATGCGTTGTTTTACATATCGGCAAAAATAACCCATCACTGCCGTACTTTATTAATGGACATCCTTTAAACTCTGTAACCTCACACAACGATCTCGGAGTGATAATTAATAGTGACTTAAATTGGTCTGATCACATAGTGTCGGTGTGTAAACGTGCTAACTCGAAACTGTTTTTGATCCGTAAATGTTTTGCACGCATATCTCTAACCTCTGTTAGTAAACTTTACTCAATATACGTTAGACCTATTCTTGAGTTTGCTGGACCAGTGTGGAATCCAGATCTTAGTCGCGATAAAATCCTACTTGAAAACGTTCAGCGTAAAGCCACAAGACTGGCATACGGCCGTGTAAGACCTAACTATGAAGATAGACTATTCATGGCTCATCTTACGACATTCGAGCAGCGACGTCTTCGAGGTGACCTAATTATGTCCTTCCGTATTTTAAAACATAATTTTGGGAACCTAAACACCATATTCACTTTGAATGAAGACGATAGATTAAGAGGCCATCGATACAAATTAAAGAGGGAACAAACTACTGCAAGGTCCAGGGCGAACTTCTTGCCAAACAGAATCTTTAATATCTGGAACAATTTGGATCAAGACACCATATCGGCAGCTAGTGTTAACATCTTTAAAAATAAACTTGATAGCGCTTTATTTTTTTTATAGGATAGGATATTTTTTCTCGGACAGCATTATTTATTTATTTATTGTGTCACAATTCAATTTTTGTTAATTGTTTAACTACTTAACTTTATAATTAGTATTAGTTTTATAAGGATCTATTTTATTTTTGTTTATTTTTGCTTTTTGGGCATAATAGGAGCTCGCTCCTCTGCCCTTATTTGTATATAATATAATAATAATAATAATAATAATATTTTTGATTATAAAGATTTCTTCATCCATATTTGTGTGAAAACTGAGGTAGTATGTCTGTTTTAAGAATAAATAAATTATTAAGAAACTGATAAAAATATTATTAGCAGAAATCAAAGACGATTTACAATCTTAAACGATCCCTGAGAAACTTCTGCACATTCTCATGAATTATATTCCGTTTTACAGAATTCTTTTTTATAGAATAGTTAGTCAATCAATTATAAACAGGATGTTCCAACAAAGAACTACTACTACAAGTTCAGTTTAATACACACCACCCAATGTTATTGCCTTTGCCGATTTCTATAGCATACTTGAAACGACAGTCACAGAAAATTTTACAAATTCAACTTTAAAGGAATTTCAGAAGTGAACTCTTACGATTCTTACCTGTTCCCATTCAATGACGACAAATAAAGAATCCACTAATATATTTTAAATGCCTTTCTGACCGTTTCTACAATAGGTTCCGACTGTTACTATTAAAATACATGCACAAAAACTGAATGAAAGTCAAAAATTTTCATGAATGAACGCTAAGCTTTGTACACAGGTGTTAAGGCTTTTGTTGTGTAGTTACAATTGGGTATTATTTGTGACTTTTAGAGTAACTAATAGTTGAAGGACCACTTGACTTTACATGTGTATTTGAATAATAGATAACTTGCAACAATATAGTAGATAGATCTTGAGCAAAAGTAGATCTTTTGAGATATTAACAGTAAATAATTATAGTATTCGTATTCGGACGGTGAAATTTTGTGCAAACACATTCAATAAATATCTGGTCAACTTAAAATAAGTTAATTTCCATTTAGTATTTAAGGACCACAAGAAAATTCTTGTTAAGTCACACTTTTGGTTTTATTCAAAATATTTTTAAAGTTAAAACTTTTGCTTATGTTAAAATACGTCTTACAATTAATCAGTGATAAAAAGAGTAAAATTTGTTTTGTGTTTACGTTTTATATTCTCCTCCTCAATACTTATTTCTTCGTTTGTCATCAGAATTAGTCCAAAGCTACTTGAATCAATACCGGTTTGCTGTGTAGATCAGGTTCTTTCACTTAGCACATTTATTGAGGCAGAGTTCCAGAGAAAACTGCAACCGCATTCATAGACCTAAGAGCGGCATACGTTACAGTCTGGAGAGAACAAACGTACAATCTCCTGTAAATCTACCTCTCGAATAATCAATAGCATGCTAGCCGACCGAACGATTCAAGTAGTCCTGGAAACCGACATCAGCGCCCCAAGAAAACTGAAGAATGGACTGCCTCAGGGATCTGTCCTACCTCTTCTTCTCTTTAGCCTTACATCGCTGATATACCAGAAACCAGATCAAGGATGTTTGGTTACGCCGATGATTGGATCCTTGTAACAAGGTGTAAGTCATTTAAACAAACAGAAGAAATCCTCACGGTAAACTTACACACAGTGGGAAAGTATTTTCGTAAATGGAAGTTCCAACCAAACGCTACCAAAAGAGACTTAGAACCAAAAGAGTTTCCAATTTTCACCTAAATAACAAGCTTGCAGGAAGAACACTCAACATCAAATTCGAAAACACTACACTCGCCTACAATAAAACACCAAAGTACTTTGGAGTGACTCTTGACAGAACCCTATCTTTCAAGGAACATCTGTCAAAACCAGCGAAAAAACTTAAATCCAGAAACAACATCATCTAGAAGCTGTGCGGCACAACATGGGGAGCATCGGCTTTCACCTTGCGATCATCTGCCCTGGACCTTGTCTTCTCAACTGCGAAATACCTTCAGCTTGGCTTAACAGCCGACATATACACAAAGTAGATGCCCAATTGAACAATACAATGAGAATTATTGCTGGTATTATCAAATCTTAATCAATATTATCAAAAAAAAAAAAAAGATGAGGTTGCTCAACTGCTTAATATTCCCAATACTGACCTACGGATGTGAATCTTGGACTCTGAGACAATCGGAGAGAAGACAGATAGACGCCACTGAAATGTTCTGTTGGAGACGAATGTTACGAATTCCTTGGACCGACCGTAGAACAAATAATTCAATTTTAAGAGAGCTAAAAGTTAGCCAACGACCCTCTAGTAAAGTCCATCTCCAACAACTAAAATATTTTGGGCATGTTATGAGAGCAAACACAGAAAACATGGAAAGACGCATAATACAAGGAAAGGCAGAAGGCCAAGGATCACGAGGAAGATCCCCAACAAGATGGATATATCAAATTACAGGAATATGCCAAAGACCTATGCATGAATTAAAAGAAATGACCAGAGACAGAGATCTCTGGAGACGGACAATACACGACATCACGTCGACCACTACACTCCCCCTGGGGGGTCAGGATTGAAGAGAGAGAGAGAGGAGAGAGAGAGAGAGATCAAATCCACCCTAACGCAATGAGTTTTGATATATTTTACTTTTGTTATCGTATTTTTCTGAATGTTATTGTTTAGTTCGACAATGTAACTCCCGTATTCCAGTGCTATGATTCGTAAATTCGATCCTGATGCGCCGCTCGGGCAAATCGGCAACGTGGTCGGCCGTTCTCCCATTACAGGGTTGCCAGATTGAGGGATTTTCATATATATATCAATCAATTATTTTATATGTAGAAGCACTGAAAACTATTTATAAATGGCAACGGTTGTTTACATTTCTCTGTCTTATGGATCTACAACAAACTTCAAATGCTGTTCCATATTTGTTTACTTTTTACAGTAGATGAGAAAAAGTTTGTTTTTAGATATTTTGGCTGTATTTGAGTGATATTTGTGAAAAGTGAAATAAAATAAACGAAATATTTACATCCCGATCTCTCATTTCATTTGTAAGTACATACAATTTTACATTATTTAAGATAAGGAAATGAGGAAGTGTGTTTGTTTACATTTTAATAGGCGTACCATTGGGTTTATTCATGTTTATTAATGTATTGAATATGATAAGATATGAGTTCATGAAATTAGTAGACATTTTTAAATTGTAAGTAGCCATCATCTGATTAAAAAAGATCTGTTTAGTACAACAACCCAGGCAGAGTGGTAACAGCTTTCCAAATCTCTAAAATTTTTGGTGAGGCTTTCTTACAAGCTGCAACACCTTTGACTGTTATTAATGCTTTAAAAAAATGTGGATAGTACCTTATGATCCCAATATATTTACAGACCCCGATTTTACACCATCTGCTACGACTGAAAGAGATTTGGAGAATAATAGTCTACCAGTGTCAAGTCAAGATGAGGCAATTCCTTCAACTTCAACTGCAGAGCCTCACTTAAGTCAAGATGAGGTAATTGCTTCAACCTCAGTTGCAAAGCTTCATACTGGTAACGATTTTCAATTGACAATTTTCCCTGCACACAATAGAGCAACAACTTCATTTGGAGCAAACAGCCCTAAAGACATTCGTCCTCTGCCAAAGAGAAGTAAATTAATGGAACCAAAGAGGAAATCTAAAAAAGGTAAAACAGCTGTACTGACATCTAGTCCGTATAAGCTAGAATTAGAACTTGAAATAAACACGAAGGAGGCAATAGAAACAATGAAAAAGGAAAAAGCTAAGAAAAAAATAAATGATGATAAGCACTAAGATAGTGAAAGAAGTAACAAAAAAATAAAAGTTTGTCCTTCCAAAGATGGTAAGGGAAAGAAAAAAAAATAAATGTAACCATCAAGTACAAGATGATGGCAATGGTGAAGATGCTGAATGTTTTTACTGTAAAGAGTGGTTCTCCTCATCAGCCAATGAAGAAGGATGGGTACGTTGCTCGGCCTGTCTGAAATGGGCTCATGAAGCATGTGCGGGAATAGATCCAGAAGATGATGAAGAATTTCAGTGTGAATTTTGTATTTCTGAATAAATATAACATGTGTCTATTTTTACTAATGTTCTGTTACCGGTTTTCTAAGTATTTTTAATAAAAAAATTCTTTTTACTTGATTTTATTTACCAAACATAGCCATTAGATAATGAAATAGTGTGACTTTCCTCAGTAGTTCACATTGCCCCACCCTATGGGGCAATGTGAACTTTTGACATATAGTCAGTTGTCATTTTTTTGTTGAAAATACGTTAAATAAATTATGTTTCAATTGCAACTAAATGACAGTTAAATGTTTAATGAACGTCCCTAATTAATTAAACAAAACAAAATCATTTCTGGTTTAACAGTATGTGCATATCTTCCTTAGATGGTTCACAATGCCCCATCCTCCCCTAATTGTATAAATATGTCTGGCAACTCTTACCTTCACTTCATTCTAACTGTGGCTTCTACTATAGTAAATATTTATTTTTGATATATATTTCTGGAGATATATCTAACTATATTTTTTTAAATATTAAAACTGACAAGCAAATTCTTAAAAATTAAATATACTTTAATATCAAAAGATTTTTTTAAAAATAGAGAATAAAGACAAAGAAATAAAAATCATCCGACAAAATATTAATTGGTTTAATTTCGTTTAGTATCAAAGCGATAATTAAACGATTTCCCCAAAAGTTTGTCAAACAGCTTTAAATAAAATTCCTCGACAGAGAAAGTCTTAAAACAAAGATTTTGATTCTGCAATTTCACAAAAATTTTATGCTTAACCTTCAAATACTTTCTTGTTCTCGAGAATCCACGTTGAACAGTTTTAATCGGATTTTTGAGCTCTTTCATCAAGTAAAAAAACTTTTATATATAATTATGTGCTACCTTTCTTTGTACTTTTTCAACCTTTGAAGTTCTTTGATGTCTTGCGGTATAGGCTTTTTGGTTCTAAATTAATTTGAAATAAAATAAAAGTTAACATTTTGTTACCTAGTCGTTTGTACAATGGCAAAGGTCCGCATACAGTGTGTTAGTTGATCCCAAAATTAGTCTGGAATAAGTATTATAAAAAGGGGGACAAAAGGAACTGTGATAATTACCGGGGAAGTGCTATAACAAATGTACTCAGTAGAATATTTGTTAAGTTAATATAAATGGAACTGAAAATTAATATAACGAAATTGAGGCAAAATAATAAACACGATTTAGAGTATTACAATCAACAATTGACCATTTGTGTACAGGGACACTAATAATTATCAAGAATGCATTAGGCTTTCAAGGTCATCGTCTAACTTGTTAGGCTGTTTGTTCGGACTGTTAGGCCGTTGTCTTCTGAGATTAGTTCTCGACGTTTCGCCGCCACTAGGGGTTGGCATCTTTTGGAGATGTTACTACTTCGCTGGTAAGCTGAAACTGACTCAAGAGGATAGGGTAAGGATTAGTTATTACGATAGGATGAGAATACATTTTGTGCCCGTTTAGGGTCGGTTGACCCTCTTCAGGCTTGAGTTTGAATGTTGTGGATTGCAGTACAAAGGCAAACATACCCAAAAATCACCGGAGTGTTAGCTTCTTCTTCTTCTGTTGTTCTTCACCTGTTCTTCGCCTGGAGGAGTTTTTAGAGTCGACAATCAGAGAACCAGAGAGAAAGGCTTGACTGGAGTGGATGTTCTTTCAAGTTTAATTGTGTGCGTTTTAGAGCTAGATGCGACAAGGCCGGTTCTCTAGTGACCATTGGTCCTGTGCAGTCTCGAGCTTAACTCGGCTCCGAAACCAGTGTGTTGCACTGAAATTTCGTGAACGAGTGTGCTCGTGAGTGGAGGCCCTCGGCTTTCGAGAGTCGCCTTGCCGCATTTTGCTCACTGTGAATGTGTGTGTGTGTGTGTGTGTGTGTGTGTGTGTGTGTGTGTATGTTTTAATCCAATAGTGACGGACGCTACTATTTCGATGTTACTTGGCTCCGTCGAATCACTCAAATTTTCTCCGACCGACCCCAGACTCCGTGTAAAGTAACGGAAGTTACAGTCGGCCGGGGTCCCAGTGATCAGGATGCTTCGGTAGCAGAAAGAGGACCACTTTCATGAGTGTGAGATGTGTGAATTTGTCCTCTTTGGTCAGATATATTATAAGAGGTATGCTGGTGACCAATTGTCAAAAAACAACTTGTAATTTGATGTTTTGATATCGAATCTGTTAATTTTACAACCACGTTGCTGCTCATACTAAGATTTGGTCCTCCTAGAGGTACAATATTACTCTGGGAACCAGCAAACAAATTAAAGTCATAGCTGAATTTCGAAATACTACTCAGCACAAAGTTTTTGAAACCCCACTTATGTGGCTTTTTTGGGTTATACTGTTTTAGCTGGCTTCGCACTTTTGTTGGTATAATCTGTTGGTCTATAGCTAGAAATTCTTTTTTTTGACTTAGAACAGGTCTAATTTTGAATAATCTGTCATGTCCAGGCAGATCATTTTCAATCATGTCATCATTGTTATGATAGGCAAGAAAAGTTTTATTTCTTCGAATTTGTTACAATTTATCACATCGCTAACTGTTCTGTGGACATTCCACTAGTGTCTTGTTGATGGAAGTTGAATTATCGACATGTAAATAATAATTCCTATAGAATTGTTCCATTTCATATTTTTTAATATTAGGTGATTTATCTGGACGTTGTTGCACTAAGTATAAATTTGATTGATCTGTGATATGCTCTTATAAAACTATTAGGAAAGAGAAACTTAACAGGACTAGGACTAGGACCTCCTTGGTGCCAAGAATCGCATAAATTTTTGGTCTTGTAAACTACATGGCGGTAATTTATCTCCAGTTGCCGAAAAATATAACATAATTGTCACAGCACTTTTAGTACAATTTATTATATTGTCTGGATATTTGACAAATCTTCGATATTCTAGTTTCTTTTTCCCCGGATCATCACTTAAATTACTTTTGTCGTAATTAAATATTGCAGCGTAAGGTATTAAAGGGGAAAGGCGCAAAATGTCGCCTGCCATAATGTTCAATGTGTTTTAAATGTATCCATTTTTTTTCAAATCCTGAGAAAAACTAAAAAGCATTTTTGAAAAATTTAAAGGCAGAATGAAATATTTATTAGAATAAATAAAAAGTTTCTTTTGCATGCAATATATTCAATTAAATTAAAAATTATACTATATTTTCTCTTTTATTTCACCCCTGTTACATATATATATACATATATAATATATATATATATATATATATATATATATATATATATAGTACAGGTTTGTTTACAACTGTCGTTGTTTTCCTGTCCCTAGTTTCCATCGTTTCCTATCTCGGGTGTCGGCTTCATTTAGCTGTCTTCCTTCCATGGCTTCATTCACGTCATCTCGCCAGCTTCTTCTTGGACGCCCTCTTTTCCTTCTTTCGGTTGGGATCCATTTTAATATTTTCTTTGGCCACCTCTCGTCTGCCATTCTGTTTACATGACCGAACCAAGTTAGTTGTTTTTTCTGGACTTCATCTATAATGTCTTTTTCTCGTTCCATTCTACGTTTTATTTCTTCATTGCGGATTCTGTCCATCCTTGTCAATCTACAGCTTCTTCTCATAAAATACATCTCGGTAGCTTGTAATTTTTTCCTGTTTCTTTTACTAGTGTCCCATATCTCTGCTCCGTATGTTCCGGCCCCGACCACCGGCTCAACCATCGTCTTATATATTCGTTTTTTCGTCGTTCTTGTGATTTTTTTTATCCCAGAGAATGGAGTTTTGGCATTTGTTAATGTTTTCTGCCTTTGTTTATTCTTGTATTTGTTTCTTCATGGCTATTTCCGTCTTTTGTAAACACTACTCCTAGGTATTTTACTCTATTTGTTCCTTTGATTTTGTCACTCTCCAATGTCTGGTCTTCGACTGTATTTTTCCCCACTGAGAGATATTCGCATTTTTGTAAGTTCATTGTCAGTCCACATTCTTCGTACGCTGTTTGTAGTTTCCTAACCATATAGCTGAGGTCGTCTATATCTTCTGCTACCACCAGTTGGTCATCAGCGAAGAATAGTGTATAGGGAATATCCTCATCTATTTGTATTCCCATATATTTGCATTGTCTTTGCCACTTTTGTAGAGATCGGTCCAGATATATTTTAAACAGCGTAGGTGATAAACAACATCCCTGTCGTAGCCCTTTCGTAGTGTTAAATTTCTCACTAAGTTTGCCACCTATTTTAATTGATGCGGTGTTGTTTACATACCACTTTTAAGTTGCTATTATTAACGAAGGTTTTATTTCCATGTTTTGCATTTCACTCCATAAATTATTTATCGGCACGTTATCATATGCCTTTTCAAGATTTATCAGGGCTATAATGTGTTTCTTTGTTTCTTTGTTGTCGCTTTTCGATTAATATTTTAAGTGTAAATAGATTATCTATAGTCGATCTTCCAGCTCTGAATCCGCATTGTTCTTCTGGTTGTTTCATACGAATGTCTTCTTCTATGAGGTTTCTAAGTATTCGGGAGTACAGTCATCCTATAGTGGGGATGACAGCAATTCCTCTATAGTTTCTGACATTGTTTCGTGCTCCTTTTTTGTATATTGGGGTTATATAGGCCTCACGCCATTCTAACGAGGTCTCTTCTCAATTCAGGAATCGTTGGAACAGATCTTTGAGCATTTCCCACAGTTTAGCTGAGCCGTATTTAATAAATTCTGGTGAGATGTTTCCTGGGCCTGGCGCTTTTTTAAGTTTAAAAGATCTTGTCGCTTCTACGATATTTGTCATGTTCAATTCAATGAATTCTGATCGTATGTCTCTGTTTCCATTTTCGTATTGAAAATTTTGTCGTCCTTCTTGTAGTAACTGTTTAAAGTAGTCTACCCAGTCTTTTTCTGTTATGTTACTTAAATCTAATTTATTGTTGGTTGACGTTTTCATAGATTTTAGCGTTCTCCAGGCTTCTGGAGAACGCGCGTTACATAAAATATTAAAATAAACATTGTAGAAGTTTTTCAGGGACTTTCTACCCTCAGTAATAATGTAATCTTTCATTCTGCGTAATTTGTTAAAAATATTTATTAGTTTTTCTCCGAATTCGAAAATAATGGATACATTTAAAACACATTGAAAATTTTACCAGGCGACAAGTACAATTTAAAAAATATATTTATTTAGTTCTAACAAATGTTTTAATCATATACTCTACGACACTGGTCGGTCATCTGTAACCAAAATACCTTCTTTATCAGATTATAAGGTTGTGTTGTATTCCTTCAGATACAAGGTGGGTTAGTCGAAAATATCTTAAACCGTCAGTTTTAGGTTGGTTTTTACTATTATATCGTATTACCTATCCTCTCTGTATTTCAGTTCTCTTATTAGGGTTAAACTTGTAGTGAGCTATCGACAAATTGTGAACCGATTATAGAATTTGACAAAATAATAATTTACTTTTCATGAACTACAACTCTGCTTCTTTTGGATCTACATATCATAAGTACACCATCATATAAAGGTGTGCAAAAGAGAGGGTAAGAGGAACCTAAATCCAAATTTTCAAGCAAATCCGTTGTGACGAGGAAAAATATACTCCAAAACGGTCATTACTGACGTATTTTTGATTAAAACATATGTCTCGTAAGTTATTCTTAAATATCAAAACATAATGCTATGATCTTCAATCTTCAACAATCGTCAACGTAGATTTAAATGCATTCGAAAATCTTGACAATAAAAAACACGTTGTCCCACTTTTACCCCTCGGTAAGACATTGTCGTTTATTATTCATAATTATTTCGCGTAAAATGTCAAAGAGTCCTTACACACAATGATTATATTATACCTGTTTATGATACAAAGAACCGTTGACATACAACTGATTGATTATAATTGATGACTGCATATTTCCAAACAAATAACTAATTTTATGAATGAGAGAACTTGGAGCTTGAGCGTAATGTTACTGAGACCTTTTCAATGTCTTTTCCTTTTTGTTTGTATTAGCGACACTTCACTTGGAAGTAATTGTTGAATGACAGGTACTTAGGAGTTTATTCAGACGGATTTTTTAAGAGGCCTCAAACGATGTAATCGATAGGATTAGTCTTAAAGCCTTTATCGCCGTTGCGAAATAGTTTTGTCGGCTTCTCCCTTTTAAACTATTTGGATAATAGACGAAAACACGTTAAGCAGCAATAACTCACGTATTGCAGAAAAAATAAAAATGTTGTAGATAATATGAGACATTTTACTGAAATTTTCATCGATTTCACATACGTATAAAAACAACAATAAAAAAAATAATAATAAATTTTATTTATAAATTAGGTTCATAGAAGCATTGGAATGAAAGTTTGACAATACTTCTCTTTAAAAAAGAAGACAGGGGAGATCTGAACTATAGGCCAATCTAACTGCTGTACCAAATTTACAAACTGTTTATGAGAGTAATAACTAACAGGTTAACGTCGAAGCTGTATAGCTATCAACCGGTAGAGCAGGCAGGATTCCGAAAGGGTTTACAGTACAGCGGATCATCTTCTGGCAGTCAGAACGCTAATAGAAAAAGCCAATGAATATTACTTGAGCTTAAACATTGCCTTTGTTGATTATAAAAAAGCATTCGACTCCATAGAACTTTGGGCAATAGAGAGAGCTATGAACAACTGCAGGATATACTTCCGATACAGAATGCTCATAAATAATATTTACAATAAAGCTATAATGAAAATACAAATAGATGCGAAAAACAAAGCTATACCAATCAACAGAGGAGTTCTCCAGGGAGATGTTATCTCACCAAAGCTATTCACACTTGGACTGGAAGACGTGTTTAAGGACATTAACTAGGTAGATAAAGAAATAAATGTTAATGCAAGAAAACTGAGTCATTTAAGATACGCTGATGACATTGTAATATTCCCTATAAATTTCGAAGATCTAATGATGACGCAACTATTTCAAGCTTCGGAAAAACCAAAGATGAACTTGAACCAACCTTAAGATGAACTTGGAAAAAACAAAGATAATGACGAATACACCGAACATTAGAGAAATAACGTTGAACGACATCAATTTAGAAACAGTAAGCGAATACATCTACCTGGAACAGATAATGAAATTTAACAAAGGAAATCAAACTGCCGAAATTGCCAGAAGAATAAGGTTAGCGCGTGCAGGATTTTGAAAACTGAGTTGGATCTTTCCTCTACTCTAGAAGCATTCGAAATGTGGGTGTACCGACGCATTCTTCGTATATCCTGGACCGAACATGTCACCAACATAGAGATACTCCAAAGAATCGGAAAGGAGAAAGAAATCGTGAATACAATTAAACAAAGAAAGCTTGAATATCTAGGCCACATATTGAGACACAATAAGTACCGTCTGCTACAATTGATTGTCCAGGGAAAAATAGACAGTAAGCGAGGGCCAGGCAGGAGAAGACACTCGTGGCTCCAAAATCTGCGGAAGTGGTTCGGGCTCACATCGGTCGAACTATTCAGAAGCGCCGCAAACAAGATCAAAATGGCCATGTTAATAGCCAACGTTCGCAACGGACAGAGCACTTGAAGAAGAAGAAGAAGTTGGATCTTGAAAAGCACTAAAATAGAACAATATTGAAAATCAGAATTTACGATCAATGTATCCTCCCTATACTCACGTATGGTTCTTAGACATGGACACTCACCAAGTCTAATATGGAGAAAATAGTAAAGGCACAAAGAGCGATGAAAAGATCAATGCTCGGGGTGAGACTTATAGACAAAAAAATAACAAACAAATGGAAAGAGACATGACTTTGTCTGTTTTTCAATGTGCCTACAGTAAGTTGTCATTCCATCGTTTTCGTAGTCTTCCTATTGATCGTCTTTCTATTGGGGATCCGTCTCTTGTCGTCTTTGCTACTCTATTTGTTGTCATTCGGCTTATATGATCGTTTCATTCTACTCTTCTATTTCTTACCCAGTTTTTGATGTTCTCCACCTTGCATGTATGTCGTATATCTATATTTCTAGCTCTGTCTCATAGTGTCTTACTATCAATTTTTCTAAGTGTTTTCATCTCTGGTGTTTCTAACATCCTTTTGTCCTCTCTGTGCCAGGTCTTGTTTTGCCGCTATGTCATTATTGGTCTGATGAATGTGTTGTAAATTCTGCCTTTCGTTTCTTTCCCCATATTATTATTTCTCCATATAGGACGTGGAAATCACACAAGTGGAAAAATTTAAATATTTAGGTGCATTCATTGATAAGAACGGCTTGGGTGAAACCGAAATTAAACACCGAATTAATCAGGGACGTAAAATTGTAGGATGTTTGAACTCCTTATGGTGGGATCGCAACATTTCCAAAAGGAACAAAAAAAGAATAGGGCAAACGATGGTTGAATCAGTTCTTTGTTATGGCTCTGAAGTATGGACAATTAATGCAGACCTGAAAAGAAGATTGTTGGCAGTTGAAATGGATTATTTGAGAAGAAGTGCTAGAACATCAAGGCTGGAAAGGAAAACCAACGAATCTATAAGAAATCAGATGAATGCTACAGATACGGTCATAGACAGAATAGAAAGAAGAGGTTTAAAATGGTTTGGACACCTGTTAAGAATGCCTGACGAACGTTGGCCCCAAAAACTTCACAGATGGAAGCCCCCTGGTAGAAGAAAAAGAGGTAGACCTCGACGCTCATGGAATGAAGGTATTAGAAGAGCAATGGAATCGAGAGGTTTGGAGGAAGAGCATGCCTTGGACCGAGAAGATTGGCGGAGGAGGACGGGAATACGGCGATAGCCGTCTCCAAGATGTATTCTATTTACAAATTGGATCCTGTAATATATATATATATATATATATATATATATATATATATATATATATATATATATATCTTGTGTACAATAACTGAATATTGTCCTTTAATTTGACCTGGTCAAATGCCTTCTTAAAGTCCACGGAACATAGATACACCGGTTTGTTGTATTCAAATGATGTTTCTTGCACTTACCTCCTTATAAATATAGCGTCGGTACAGGACCTTCCCGACCTAAAATAGTCTTATTCTTCTGCTAGTGTTATAATTACATTCAGCTTATTTGTTATCACTTTGGTTGTTAATTTTAGTGTTGTGTTCAATAAATTAATTCCTCTGTAATTTTCCTGGTCCGATTTGTCTCCCTTTTTAAAGAGAGGTATTAGGATGCTTGATCTCGATTCTCGAAGAATTCTGTTAGGTTCTATTATTCTTTGGATTAATTTTAGTAGTTGTTTGGTCAGATCTGGATCTTCGTACTTTGGGAGTTCGTTCGGTATTCTCGCATTTAGCAAATAGTGATCGAAAGTAGTCTGCTTATGTTTCCTTCTGAATGTGTTTTATGTTTATTAGTTTGTTCATCTCTCTTTTTTGTCCTCTGGCCATTCTCAATCTTTCTTTTGTGTTTTGTAGAAGTCGTGTTTCATCTGTTTTGAGAAGCTCTATTTTTATTTGTCTAGCTAAAGTATTAGTTTCATTTCTGATTCGTTTATAGTGGTTATATGCCTGTTGTGTTCTGCATTGTAAAAAGGCTTTCTTCTTTTCTTCACATTTCGTCTTCACTTCCTCTCTTAACCATATGGTTTTCTTTTTTGATATATTAGTGTTTGTTACTTTTCTCTCTTCAAGTGATTCTATTGCTGCGTTAACTATGTTATTTTTTAGCTTTTTTCAGCTTTTCTCGATGTTGCTGTGTTCTAATATTTAATTCACAGCAATCTCTTCTGATGCTGTAAAATGAAAAAAAAAATGAGTAATTATTGATGATTCTTGATACGTAATGAGCAATGAAATCTAGTAGGACCTGGGAGCAAACATTGTTAATGCATTTATTAATATGATGGTAGAAACAAAGATTTTCTAGTCAGTCAAAAAATCAAACAATTAATGTCTTTTGAATTGCCAGTGGAGCATAGTAGTGTGTTCATATTATAGTAGTGTATTCTTTTGTAGTTTCGATAAGAGATCCCTAAAGAAAGCTCTTAATTAAGAAAAAACTTTTGTAATTTCTTTACATTCACACATTCACATTAAAGTTGCTAATTGGTCGATTATGATGAGATTGTCATTAGAACAAACATTTTATAGATTTTTATTGAAAAGAAAACATCTTTTTTTCTTTAGCTGTATATCTATACATGTGCCTCTGGCAGAAAAATTGCTACTGCATTGTAAATAACTTTTTTATGATAACCCTTTAGGAATGAAATTAAAAATACACATACTTAACTTTTATAATCGTTGTATAAAACACACAATGTAGCATCAATCCCTTAGTCATCTACCTCTGCAGTTGTGGATTGTTATGCAAATATTCCATATAATGACTGTGCATATCGAATCTATGCCTTAAATAAATCGTCTGTATGTACAAAAACACAATGCAATTTTTTATTCAAATTTATTTTATAATTAGAAGGATTGTATTCACGTTAAGGACAGTAGGTTTGTCAACGATAAATCAAAAGACGGGAACAAGTTTGTTGTGTTTTTTTTTGCTAATTAAAAATATGATTTTAAATATTATAGGTACCTCTACAAATTATTTACATAAACTGTAAGTATGATATTAATAACACGATATAAACGATATCACGAAATAACACATACCAACAATGAAAAAACTCTTTTAATTAAAATACCTTATTCTTATGTTGTTAGGGTGCTTAACCCAAATATGACGCTTATTAAGCTGGGTCAACTACAATTTCTTCAAATTTACGCTTTTTACACAAGTTTTACACAAATTTACACAAAATTTATTAGATTTTGTGATTTTTAAATAATTTAACAGCTTTTATATAGTTCAAATAGAATTGTAAAATATATTGTACTGGATGTAGAAGAGCTAGACTCCATTCTTCTCACCTGAAGAGAAAAACCATGATTGTGATTTAACACACCGTTTCATTAATTTAATCATACACCATTTAGGGATTTTAAAATATACAACAAATAGCAGGTTGCTCAAAAACTATCGGTAATACAATACTAAGACCAGATTTGGTTTCAGCTTATAAAAATCCATAAAAATAAGCTATTAAAGTCAAAAAAGTTTTTAATTAAACTTGGCCTGTATAATTTTTTAATCAAAAGAAAAAGTCGTATCACCACGTAGCTTTTAGCAACGGATCTATACAAAATATAGCTTTTACAAGTGTAAATTACATGTTAATTACATATACATTGTACATGTAATTCTCAAACAATTGTACTATATATGTGTCTGCTAGATGCAAAACTCTGTATTTGCAAAAATTGTAAAAAGTGAGTTTCAGCTGACAGTTATTTATTACATGTTATCTGCTGGTCTAGAATCTGCTGATGTAGAAATTCAGCTGGAAAGTCAGGTATTTGTTAAGAAGTAGAAGTGATGTCAACAGAGAAAACTAAAATGATAATGATATCAGCGGAACCGAGACGATGGAAACTATACGTAAATAACAAAATAATAGTGAGAATAAGTGATGAAAACTAAATACTAAATAAAATTGAAATAAAATTGTCAAGCTACGGAAAAATGGAAGAAGAAGTACAAAAACAAGTGAACATGGCAAACAGAGCAGCAGGATGTCCCAACAACACAATCTGGAGAAACAAATACCTCACAACGGAAACGAAAACCAGGATATATAAATCAACAATAAGACCGATAATGACGTACACAGCGGAAACAAGAGCAGATACGGCGAAAACACAAAGACTGCTGAAAACAACAGAAATGAAAGTCTTACGAAAAATAACAAACCAAACTCTAAGAGACAGAGTAAGAAGTGAGGAAATACGAGCGAGATGTGGTATAGAGGAAATAAATGCGTGGACCAAAAGAAGAAAAGTGGAATGGAATCAACACATCGAAATAATGACAGAAAATATAATAGTACGAATAGCAGCAAACGCAAAGGAAGATCATTGGGACGACCGAGGAAAAGATGGTCAGACAACGTCAATTGAGGCTAAAAACCGAAGTAAAACAGACATTTAGCCCATTTATATAGTAGGAAGAAGAAGAAATTTAAAGAGACGGTATCGATTTCTTCTACGGTTTATGAAACTCTCAACCTAGGCAAAGAAGGTAACCAAGCCAAGTTTGTGTCATGGTATCTTGATAACTGGTCTGAATATAAACTTATCTTCACAGATGGATCCAAAGATAAACAAGGTAATGTAGGAATTGGTATATACCCTAATGAAAGCACATAATTAACAGCAAGATTCCGTCTGCTAATTCAACTTGTTCAGCAGAATTAAAAGGGCATTAGATTTAATTCAAGAGAATGATTTTGAAAAAAGCCTTATTTGTAGTTATTCAAAAAGTTCTCTGGAGAAAATTACAAGACCACGTTATAAGGCAGACACACAAACTCTTCAATTAAAACAAAAACTTAGTCAACCTTCATGAACAAAATAAAGAAATTAAATTCGCATGAATTCCAAGTCATACCGGGATAGTGGGGAATGAATGATCTGATTTTCTTGCTAAACTTGGAAGAAAGCTTCGTGTTATTGAAGAACCAAAGGCTTTCTTCAAATATTTTTAAACTAAATGTAAGGAAAGCCTATGGATCAGTTGGAAAAATCGGTTCCAACAAATAGGACACGAAAAAGGAATTACATATTGTACAAATGCTACGCTTCCATATAAAAAGGCCTGGTTAACAAGCTTTTTTAACCTGGGGAGGGGCATAATTGCACACATGTGTCGTATGAGAAGTGGACATTGTAGCGTCCCGGTTCATTTATTTAGATTGAAAGTGATCAATACAAATCTGTATTCATGTGGCAGTTTAGGCAACTTACAGGATGTGTTGTTGAAATGTACTAGAGATCAAAGGGAGTCCCAGTTACTTAGAAGTAAACTCAAATACACTGCTTGCAGTGCAAAAGATTTTAGTGTCAACCAGGTCTCAAGTGTAGTTCGTTAATGTACATTTTAAGATTTAATCTGCTTGCTTGGATTGCATGTGCTTAGTGCGGTTTGAACTTTTGAACATTTGACTTTATTTTGTTTTTTTTTTTCTTCTTTAACTATTGTTGCAGGTTCAGGACCTATGAGCTTAAGATGTACCTTAGGTACGGTTCTTAAAGATTCAGTATAACTACACAGATTCTGGCTGGATAGCCCTGGTAGCTAAGGCCAAGCAAATGAACGGAAGAAGAAGAAGAAGTAGGCATTAGAAATCTTGAGTCAGGTGCAAAACTCTGCATTGTAAGCCTATGTTAGTTGCATAACTGTGTAATTGAATTGGCCAATCGCTTACATTTTTTAAGTTAAGCTTACATGACACATCACATGTGCACTGGACATGTCAATTACGTCATTATACGCCATTATGAAGGCAGACATGCGAACATCGAGTTAGAATCTATGGAGAAGCTATCAGCATATTAACGTATGTATTAAAAACGGCATAGGTAGGAGTGGCTAACGATAATACCAATATGGCGGTGACATCAGGGCCAGACTCAATAATAATAAAACTACTATACAAATATGACTAGTTATTCAGAAGATTTAATCATAATCTAAAAAGTGCAATACATTTTTAATAAACTATGATTTATTTATCCCGCGGTAAACACTAAAAACACGATATATTATATAAAGATAAATTAATACAGTCAAATAGTATTAATTTATTCTCTGAAGTACGGGCCATTACTTTGTTTACATATTTGTATACTAACCTGTGGAACGATATTCCTGAAGATTTTTTATTAACATTACTTCTGCTACTGCAACTTCGTTGGGAACAAGAAACCATTATTATGCACTATCACACTATATTACAGTTTCTATAAATTATTATAAAACTGAAAATATTCGAAAAACAACAAATATAACCAAACATATACGATCTGTCAAATGTCTCAAAACAATAATACCAATATGGCCGAAGTTAGGTCGTTTTTAATCACGTGATGCACTGAGTGAGTGCACTGTTTGTTGTTTGAGTTCTAAAAACACCAAGTTTATTGCAAATGATTGACAATATGGATCTTTATGTGCATATTAGACCTTGTGAAAAAGAAAAAGGGAGAAAACGAATTTTACAAACAGAAACATGTAAAACAAAAAAATGAAACTTAAGAGGTAAGAGGTATCCACTTGATAGGTTCGGGACTTATTGTTAACACTGTTAGGCATAAATCTAAGGATTTACCCTGGTTGCCCACCTAAAATTGATTTAAAGATGCGAGACATTCAGTGGTTCCATAATAATATGTATTCAACAACTGAAAAAATAAAATAAAATATTTTTTTTGCTGAAATTTTGTGAAGGTCAAAAGCCCAAAAGATCAAGTACAAACCTACATGGAATTTTAATTAAATATTCTGTTTCTACAGTAGATGATATTTGAAGATTATGCAAGAGAGAATTTTTTGGAATAACTCATTTAAGTTCTATAAGAATAGAGCGTGTTATAAGAAGTTTTGTTATCCGGAGTAAAATAACAAAAGAGACAAGAAGGGGAGATACACCATTATAAATGTAGCATATATATAAAATTATCCAAACATGTATGGGGCATTTGAACGGTGCAGAGAATGATTATAATAGAGGACGATTAACTCGATTGTATTTACCATGTGATCTGAATTTTACAAAGCTTTTTAGAATGTACTGTCAATGCTATCCACATCATTGCGTAAAATTGCCATATTTCCGTAAAATGCGTTAATGAATATTACAACCTATCATTCGGCACTCCCTTAATAGATGCTTTTTTTGCCTGTCTCAGAACGAAGGATATTTTGAGAAGAGAAAATTCAGAAGAAGAAAGAATTTAAGAACTAGAGCCTTTTATTCTTTGTTAAAAAACGAATCAAATCTTCTTCTTTCCCTTTTTATTATATAGACGTGACTCTATCTGTTTTTCAATGTGCCACCAGTAAGTTCCGCGTAGTAAGTGTACCAAACTCGACCAACCACGCGAGATGACATGAAACAGCGCATTATAAACGCAATAAATAGTATATCAATAGCTGAGATTGAAGCAGCTGTTATGTCTACGCGCGAAAGATTACATCTTTGTGTGGACAACGATGGAAAACAATTTGACCATTTAATTGGACAGTAAGTGTTAATGATCGAGATATTTGTATGATCTTTCACATATTTAATTTTAATTTATAATACAGGGTGAGTCAGTATTATACTTATTATGTTTATGTGTTTTTATTCATATCTCGAGTTCGACAGAAGCTATCAACATGCGGTTTGCGCCATTTTGTTACGAATTTAATCCAGTTCTATTATGATGTACAATAAATAGGTGTTTCATTAAACATTTTGAAGAAAACAAATTTTAATTTTTTGTATTCGAGAGTACCTTCTACTATAGAATTAAAACTAAATGCAATTTTTTTATAGCATATGTAAATTGATTCATCCACACTCTTTCTAATGACACTAATTTTGGTAAAATCGGTTGATCCGAACCAAAGTTATAGGTATTTATCCACAAATACTTTCGCACTCTCCCCCACCCTTTATTTGAAAAAATAAAAAAAGTACTTGAACAACTTGGTGCAGACTATAGGTCTTTTTCTAATTGACTTATTTAACACTTGGTATAATTGGGCATATTTCCCCAAAAAACTGGTTTTCAAAGTTTTCTTTACATGTTGCTCCCCCTAGCGGTTAACCCAGAAACTTGTAAGTTATTTCCAGCGATTTTTCTTGGCCACTTTTACTAAGGAATTTTTTCTCCTAAAGTTATAGCATGAATAGTTTCTTATATATAGCCGAGAGATCGGCTTATTGGACCACCCGGTACATTGGCAACTAAAACAAGACTAAATATATCCGCATTAATGGAGGTATTGACATTATGTACTGATAATACATATTTTTAACTAAATAATGAATTCTATAAACAAAATTTTAAACCTTTAACCAATATATTAAATAAAGATTATTACTTTATATTTTTTTTCCGTAAATTATGTATCCATTATTCCAAATCAATAACGAATTCAGTTATAATAATCTATCTCGACACTAAACACCTCACATAAAAGTAGGATCAAAGGGATTTTACGCGTTCACTCTTTCAGTTTCCGAATTTGGGGATTTACTAACAATGACCTAGGATCATATGTCCTTTTCGATCACAATTTCTGTAAATATTGTTCTTTTGTAATGGGATTATGTACCATTATATCCGAGCCACTGTTATACTAATTCCATAATGCGTTATCCGAACATTCCATTTACAGATTTAGCAGCTTGTTACAATTAAATTTTAAAATCTTTTAGTATGGTAATTAAATGGTATATAACATACTATATAAGGTACTACATATTGTTCTGAAGATCTTTCTTGCGGCATCTTAAAGTAATTTACTATTTTTGTTGGAAATAAGCCAAAGTTTACTTTAAAACAATTCTATTTAACGTTTTGATTTCCACTTAGACTCTTTCTCTAGCTGAAGAAAAGAAAGTAATGTTTCTACTGCAGTTTCATCTGCAGTAATGTTTCTAGTATTGGCCCGTAAACCAGATTAACATCTAATCAATGTCATTAATATTTATCTCATTTTTAAAAATGTCATTATTAGAGCCGCTGGTGTTTCTTCTAGTCTTTCTTTCTTAGATGTGGCATCATCAAACCTCAAGCAGTTTATCAAAACACTTTATTGGTATGGTATTTATCATAGCTTCAGAGATGAGAAGGTTCTATATATCTTCTGGAGTGGCTGTATCTCCTAGAATACAATTAGGAGCTTTTAATCCTTTATTACTTTATTAATTTCCTTACATACTTTACAGGTTCATTTATTGCCACTTTTGTCGATCTTTTTCATAATAGTACTTTTTTCCAATTTCATCCTCATTCTCTGTTTTAATTCTTCATCAAGATTTTCATCATTTGAAGAAAATTGTTTATTATCATCACTTTAACTTGAAGATCGATATTCATGATCTCTTTCGAGATC
Organism: Diabrotica balteata; assembly: GCA_918026665.1. Taxonomy (NCBI): domain Eukaryota; kingdom Metazoa; phylum Arthropoda; class Insecta; order Coleoptera; family Chrysomelidae; genus Diabrotica; species Diabrotica balteata. The sequence goes on from OU898284.1 coordinate 3,181,801, forward strand.
ATATAAATCTTCTATATCAGACAAGTCAGATTCTTCTTCATTATACCATCTTAAAAGAGTACTGTTAAAATTAATATGTAAATGATTACCTTTTATTGATGTACTAGGAACCAAACGTATCTAAAAATAAGTTTTACACAAACATCTTTAATTTTATAACAATTACAAAACTTACCTTACCGTTGAGGTGAAGTCACTGTGATTCTGATTTCTAATTTTCACAATACCCTATCTCAGGGTGTCCCAACCTTTTCTTTGTTGGGGCTCCCCGGACTATAAATTAAATTTTCATGTCCCCCCTTTACTTTTTAATAAATACAACAAAAAACGCACATTATATACTTAAAATTTTATTTTAATTCTAATAAACAAATTTTAAAAGTTTAATTAAACTAGTACATGTTTTTTATCAAAAAAATTAAATTTAACAAAGTAAATATTAATGAGACACTTGAGATTGCATATTCTGTACTATTTGGTTGATTCTAGGATCTGTTTTTGCCAGAGCTATCATCAGGTCGCTATCGACATCAAGACGATTTCGCTGTTTAGTTTTAATTAAAACTAGAGCAGAAAAGCCTGTCTCACATAAGTAAGTTGAAGAAAAAGGAACTAGTATTCGTAAAGCAAGAGAGGCAACCTTCGAATTAACAGGCAATCTTTTAATCCAAAATTTCTCCAATGTCAAGAGTGGAAGTCATCTTTCATGGACGAGTCAGCCATCATATCTAGAAATTCTTCCTGAATTTCTTCTGGTAATTGGAACACATCAACAACAAATGGATTTCTTGTCATACGCCATATTGGTGACTCTGAATTGATGTCTCGATAGTATCGGCGAAATTCGTCTTTCAGCGCTTGCAAATGAGTTTTTATGTCAGCTTTCAAATTTGCGTCAAGTATATTATTTTTAATTGCTTCGAACAGCCGAGAAAAAGACATAACATTTTCAGAAGAGATTTTTTGATTCCAAAGTTGAAGCTTTGATATGAACCCCTGAATATAATCATAATTGCTTATTATAGTGCCGTTACTGCCCTGAAGTTTTAAGTTTAGTTCATTCAAGGCATTGAATATGTCAGCCAAATAAGCCAACCTCCATTGAAATGTGTCATCTTTGAACATTGTGAAGAAATCGTGTTTTTCTTTGAACTCGAGAAAAAGAATTAATTCTTCTTTCAATTCATAAAGGCGAGCCAACATGTTGCCTTTGGATAGCCAGCGTACTTCTGTATGGAACAGAAGAACTTTGTGATCAGAATCGAGATCCTCGCAAAGTAAAGTAAATAAACGACTGTTCAAAGCGCTGCTCTTAATGTAGTTTACAATCCTTATAGCCGAGTCCAAAGTCTGGCGTAATTTCTGTGGTAATGTTTTGGAAGCCAAAGCTTGTTGATGAATAACACAATGTGTACTAACCATTGTGGGATTTTTTTCTTTGAGCTTTTTAGCTAAGCCCGATCGTACACCTATCATTGCAGGTGCGCCATCTGTGCAAAGTCCAATGAGTTTATTCCAATCCAAGTCATGTTTTTCAACAAAATTTGATATTGAATTAAATATATTCTCAGAAGTAGTACCTGCTGTCAAAGATTGGGAGTACAAAATCTCTTCTTCAATGATATCTCCGCCGATGTAACGAACATACACTATTAACTGTGCACAATTAACGATGTCGGTGGATTCATCGCAACTAATTGCAAAAAATGGCGATAATTTTACTTTGTTGATTATTTGTGACTTTATGTCTGCTGCAATGTCATCGATTCTACGCTTGACTGTATTATCCGAAAGAGAAATAGATTTCATTTTTTGCTCTGCATCTTCTCCTAAAATTATCTGCGTGGCTTTTAGGACACACGGTTTTATTAATTCTTCACCAATAGTATGAGGTTTCTTTTGCTTTGCTATCATAAAAGCTATTTCAAATGAAGCTTTGAGATGCTGCGATACACCTTTGTGATAACTTCCCGATTTATCCAATCTCATCCGCCTGAGTGATTCTGCTTTAGAAGAAAAAAAACTCTTGCGTCTTCAAAACCAGAGTAGGATGTTGTACCTTCAAATGTCTTTCAAGGCGATTGGGCCTCATGCTATCATTACTTAAAACTTTCATACATATCACACACTGAGGTAACTGTAACTCGTCTTTTTCTATGAAGGTAAATCCAAACTTAATATAATATTCGGAAAACTTTCTTTTTTTCGCTGCCATTTTGCAACCTATAACAATAAAACAGTAATAAATAAACAAGCAAAATACCTACATGTAATTACTATTTATAAATGCCCATTTATCTTAATAACGTAATGTATTTAACGTTTGAAAATTAATTCGCCACGTAGGTTTGATTGTAATGTGTTAAAAAAGATCCAATGATCGATCTACAAACGCATCTTAGCTCAATCAATAATTTAGTAAATTAAATAAAAATGACAACTGTAGTTTGTAAATACACAAACTTACCTTTTAACAGTGAAACACAATAATTATACACACTCAAACTAATTTCTCAGCAACAAATTGATACCGAAACGTCAAATTTTTCGTAAATTTGTGTGAATGAATGTCACAGATGCTCATGCACGTCCGGTAGGTACTCAACTATTTTCTATCTACCTATGATCTAATCCTAATTCCTAATGAACGTTATGCGGAATCGGTGCGGAGGGGTTGCGCGCGGATTTCATGTAGTGGCTTGTCGAAACTTATATAAACTGCAATTGACGACGTTGGTGTCGGGTTTTGAAACGGTTGTTAACATATTTAATTTCATTAATTTTATCCGTGTAAATTAAACATTACATTGTAATATTATTTGTAAATGTTTGATTTTTTTTTTCTTTCTAAAATCGCAAACGTCTTCCGCCCCCTTGACATCTCTCTATGCCCCCCTTGGGGGGCATGCCCCCCTGGTTGGGAACCCCGGCCCTATCTGAACACCCACTGAATACCAATAACTACCAATAGTGGTAGACTCTGGGAATTAGAAGTGTGCGGCGTATAGAAGCCTTTAAGATGTGGGTTTTTCGAAGAATGCTGAAGATCTTTTGGACAGAGCACGTGGACCAACAACGAGGTGCTAAGAAGAATGGGTACTGAGAGAGAACTCTTAAATATTGTAAAAAACAGAAAAAACGAGTTATCTAGGTCATAATTACAGAGGAGAAAAATACAACTTCCTACGACTTATAATGGAAGCGAAAGTGGAAGGAAGAAGAGGTCCAGGAAGAAGAAAATGCTTCTGGTTGAAGAATGTAAGAGACTGGCAGGCATGGACACACATTCGATACTAAGAACAGCTCAAGATAGAGAGCACTTTGCTGTAGTTATAGCCAACCTTTATAGTTTATTTTTATGAACGAGAGAGTAATTAGCATAATTTTAACTGGTACCTTCGACCACTCCATGGGCGTGCTCAAGATTAATTGAAAAATTACTTTGAATAATTGTAAAAAATAAATGTATTATTTCAGTGTTATAAAGTGTTATGTGTATGTAAACAAAAGTGACCTCTTTTATCACACACTATTTTAGAACTGACTGGCCTACATTAAAAAGGGTTTTAAAAAATTCACATTTTTTTTTAATTTTTAAAAATTACAAAAGAGATAAAGAGTTTTTAAAACCGTCTAAGGTATGTTAAATAGATGAATAAAAATATTAATATAAAACTTACAGCTACTTGTTACAAATCCAAATCAGATTCAGAAGATGAACTTTCAGAACCAAGATTTATAATAACTGGCTCGATCATTTTATCAGTAATATTGTCCAGCTTCCACATTTTTTCCTCTTCTTTAATAGTGTGATTTACTGCCTTTTCCCAGTTTTCAGGTTTTACATTATTTACGGCCTCCAAAAACAACTGTTTAACATCATGAATTTTAAAAGTGGTATTTTTTCTTGAAACTTCACTCTTTATCTGTGCCCATACCAGTTCAATCGGGTTTAATTCACAATGATATGGTGGGGATCTAAGTACTGTCATTCCACGATTTTTGGCAATTTCATCAATTTCGTATTTTTTAAATTTTTCTTTATGAAGGGCACACAACGAATAAAGTTCCTTTCTTATAGATCCGGGATGGTACGTAATATTTTTTGAACTCAGCCAATTCTGCAAGTCTTTTTTTAACCACTTGGTTGTGGGCAGTCCTTCTATAAGTCTGGAGTGATAACTTGCATTATCCATTACTATTACACAGTTCTTAGGAAGAAGATCTATCATTTGTTCGAACCATTCTTGAAAGACATCAGCGTTCATGTCTTCATGGTAGTCACCGGTACGAGTTGATTCAAAAGTTAATAAACCACCTTCAACAAAACCGTCTGAACTGCCAATGTGTACTATTATCAGCCTGCGTCCCTTTCCTGATGGTGGGTTTAAACCAGTAGATAAGTTATTTACAAAAGCGTGCCTTTGACTTGTAACAGTTTCATCCTGCCAAAATTTATTTGGTGTATGACCCTCGTTGATCCATGTTTCATCAAGATAAAATATTTTTCTTTTTTGGTTTCTCATTTCCTTTATGGTTCTTAGAAAATGTCTTCTCCATATGACAATATCGCTTCTTTCTAATAAAATAGACTTTCTGGGATTCTTTTTCCAGCGGAAGCCTATTTCTTTTAAAAGTTTCCATAACGTACTTCGACTCATTTCTGGGTAATCCTTATCATCTCGAACTGAGACAAGAACTTTATCCAATGTTGGAAATTCTTGTCTAAAGAAGAATTCATGCACTTTCCGTCGAAGTCCTTCTTTAAAATGATATTCTATTTGAAATTTTGGTTTCCCTGGAGCATTACGTGGCATTTGAAAACTACCACATTTCTCTTCTTTAATAACTCTGTAAATCGTAGATTTCCCAACACCAAGTGTACTGCTAACTAACTCAACGGTCTCATCAACACTTTCACATAAACGTTTGTCTGTAAATGATTTAAAACAATTAAATATTAATGTTTTTTCATTAACTGTTAAAGGACCAATTTTTCGGCGTTTACACGGCACTTCCAAATTTTCCATAACACTAGTATACACAATAAACTGCACCTTGCAACTGAAGTACCTACTTTTAGTGAACTGTTAAGAATTTTGAATACGCCACTTGGACCTTCCTACAAAATGGAAAAACCCACTATCACATTTTCTGTGGAATAAGTTTAGAAGGTAATTATCTAGTCAATTACTGTCGTAGATTCCTGGAATTAAAGAATTAAATGTTTGATTGTTGAAACCCTTACTTCGTGGAATGCACTCATTTCAGATAAAATAAAACGTTTTATTTTATCTAAAGAATTAAACTTTATTTTGCAAATAGGTAGGTACTTATTAAACTTTTATTGGTTATATATAACCAATAAAATAAACATCTTACATTTCTTGCAAATTCATTAGTACCTGTTAACCTCCATCACTCCGACACTGGCAACCTTATTTAGGGATTAGTAACCCTCACAACTATTGTATTCTATTCTGCTCCAACCTTTATACCTGGTGGTCATACTCAATTTAAAATTGTTTTCCTATATACTTCTGTAAACTTGTTGACAAATATCTGTTTTTCATTGAGTCACCCGTATCAACAGTTTAGGGATTTGCATACATAATTTATTGTTTTATTACTCTCTCATACATAAAAATACACTATAGTAATGGGTAAGGGACCTTAAGAAGAAGATAATATCTTGTTGAGTATTGTCAATATATGAAACTGAAAATCACGTTCTTGGCGTTTTTGTTAAGTAAACATGTTTCTTTCACAGTATCTTGATTAGGTTTCTATCTTTTTTTGTAAATCATACACATTTTTAATATGCTTTTGATTATGTTTAGTAGATGTCGAGCGATTATTTTTCCACGAAAACATATTTATTAGAAACAAAACTTCACGAATATACTACACATAGTTAGCAAGTACAGGTTCTTAATAATGACTAATACTATCTATTAATTTTAATTCCCTCAACATTAGCCGTACCGTCAGGTAGAAAATTTAAAACGCATTTATCTATTAATAATGGCAATAAGGCTGTTTTCGCAGTTATAGCATACTGCGATTTGAAGTGGGCGTATCACTTACTTTTCTAATATGTACTTGCTTGTCAGACCGTACGTGCCGTACCGAATTTAAAAGTTTGGATGTTTATTCAGTGGCGCCGGCCGACGGGTTGTTTAATGATAATAAATGCATTATTCTCCATTCAAATTAGTTTTGTCGGAATACTTTTTTTTTTATTAATTATCGTCGATAATGTTTTAAAAAGAATTAATCACATTTTTAATTTATATGTCTTAGCTAAACATAGTATTAAATAAAAATTTGTGAAACGTGACTGCAAAAAACACCATGGTGTTTATTTATAATAAATTTAAAAGAACATACGAATATTATTATCAAAAAAATTACAATTTGTTGTCACAAACAAATAAACAATTTCGCAGTTATAGCTTGAAAATTATTTCAATAAATTATTTATTTGTTAGAGAAAACTGATATTAGCGTAGTAAAAATTAAACAAAAAATATTTTTATTTATCTATAAAAAATTGGTACCTGCGAAACCATCATAATAGTAAATGTATTTATTTGGCAAGTATTTCGAGGCGACGCACTGCGAGGAAAAAGTTCTCTGAATGGAATATACATTATTTTAATATATTTATAGGTTGCAGTTACATAAGAAAAGTATCCAATTGATGAATAAAATACAAATCGTGGATAGTTATTTCATCATCATCAGTGGCATTACAGCTCGTCATGAGCCAAAGGCTTCTTCAGAACAATCTTCCATTCGCCCCTGCCTCTGGCAACTTTCTCCATGCTTTAACTCCGATGGATTTTAGATCATCCTCTATGTTATCTTGATACCTAAGTTTTGGTCTTCCTCTGGATCGTTTTCCCACTGGTCCTCTTCGGTCGAAAATTTTTCTGATCGTTTCATCTTCATCTCGCCTAATTACATGTCCTATCCATCAAAGGCGTACTAATTTAATAAATTTTACAACGTCAGGTACTACACCTGAAGAAGCATCATAGTTTACTTTATACGATCTTTTTGACCAAGCACCATCAGCTATAACGGTTATTAACCCATTTCCGTCGGAATCTACTTCACCAATTTCTTTGGCTAAAGCTAATTCCTCCCGTCCAGCCTCTTCTAAGGAATCACAAAGTGTTTGGCTGATGATATCTGCAACTATTTCCGTATGTTTTGCATACTGTTTGTAGGACATCACAGGTATATTTAATGCAGCGTGCTGCTGCTGTATGTCTGAATAACCAGAACCATTCAAGTTCAGTGAATTGTTACCAGAATCCTATGTTGCTATCTCCTTTTCAATATTCCTCATTTAACATTTTAAAAGTCAATGTACTTATCAATCCGTCCATTTTTTCTTTGATAATCTCCATATTAGAAAAGTTGCATGAAAATGGAGAATGATTATTCAAACCTTGAATAGATTTAATGAAAAAGTTTATGTCCACTATTCTTCTGTCTTCTACCGAAAAAGATGGTTTTTGCGGAGAGGCAATCTCAACTGACTGAGAATGACAGCTATTACTAGAAATAACGATAAAACTTAAAGTATTTTCTGCAAATGATATTATTTGTTATTATTATTATTTAAGAGTAAAACATTGGTAATATTTTGACCATAAACAAATAATATGTAAGGTCATGAACCCTCTATTTACTTACTTTACGGTAAGTAAATAAAAAAAAAGTAAAAAGGGTTACTTACGAATCGACACTACAACTAGGTAAAGTAGATGTTTCTGCTAATTCTTGATGGATTGAACCATGATACTATGAATAACAAGATAGGCTCTTCCCGTATCACAAAATCGGTCGTGTTCGCGCATGCTGTCATTGGAGAGTAGAATTTGAATTCTTGTTAAAGTTAAATGGGATTTGTATGCATTCTGTAATGAAATTACTAGACGAAAATAAGTTAAGAGGTTCAATAATTACAATAATTGTACACATAAGGATATCTCCAAACTATTTATTAAAGATTATTTGTTGACACATACAAAAAACTGACATTTCGAATGTCAGATATATATATATATATATATATATATATATATATATATATATATATATATATATATATATATATATATATATATGTATATATATGTATATATATTATATATATATATATATATTATATATATATATATATATATATATTATATATATATATATATATATATATATATATATATAAAGTTAAATAAAAGCTTTTAAAAACGGTTGTAATATAAATAATAAATACTTACTGCAGTGCAATTGCTCTCGTTTTCCTTGACATAGGACGTTTACTGGGACTCATTTTTTATCTTGTCTCTTATAACTTATATCACTAACCTAATGTAATACTTAAAAATACGCGTAAACTAAAGAACTTTTAACTTATACCACTAAACTAATAATATATTACTTAACATACGCGTAAACTAAATAATTTCAATGTTTTCAAAATAAATAAGAATACTGTAAACTGTAAAAACTAAGCAAGTTGATAAAGAAAATACAAGAATGAAAGAACTAAAATGGATTAATTCAAGCGAACTAACTGACCGTACCCATAGAAAATAAAAATAAGACCGTACCGTACGTTCATGAGATATGACGTCACTATCGATCAAGCTCAGCGACAATGATGAGGAACACGTTTCACTATTAGATTTCAGTATTTTTTAGCAATTTTCTTCAAAGTTTGAATACGCTTTTCTCGATTATTACTGGACACAGAAAGGTGAAAAAAGAATCAACGATTACAGAAAAAAAAACTCTTTCAACTGATGGGCGTGAAAAGTTTGGTTATAATAGAACGTTAAACAGTATAATCCAATTTTTCAACGGAAAATTCAAAAAAATAAAAAAAGTAAAACCATCAGTTTAAAGGCAACATAATTTCGTATAACATGTCCAAATTTCGAGACATTTCGTCGGTAAATAACAGAGAAAAAATTTTGGTGCACCGATAAAACAGCCATAATACCACGAATCCTTTAACGACGAGAAAGCCAAGATGATATATTTTGAAACAAGCTATACCGTTTATTTAAAAATTAATAATTTTTAAAAATTGTTATTTGAATATGAATGAGTACACAAGGGCGGAAAAAATAGCAAGTCATAATATCACTTACCAACCGGCAAAATCAAGCAGATAACGAAACTGCCAATATATCTGCTACAGGGAAATGCTATCTATGAGAACCGAATTTTCGTTTTAAACCGCCACGTGCCGATGACGAGCTCTGTTGACCAGAGCCAATAATTCAATTTTTTCTAAAAGAATTAATTGGTTATTGAAAGTTGGAAGGCAATCGCATACATTTACGGACTCAAAAACGTGTTTGTTTGGTCACGCTATAATTTGAAACGAATTTGGTTATTTTGATGTCTTCCGGTTGATGTGTTATTAATTTCCTTTCGATATGAAAAGAAATTAATGTATAATGTGGAAATAGTCTTTGGCCAAACCGGTGAATATTGAAAATTCAGTTTTAAATTAATTAAAGACTACTTACAATGTAAAAACTATACACATTACAAACAAAATGATGAAGAAATCGATGTTATAAATTTCAAAATCAAATTAAAATAAAGTTAAAAGGGTCAAAATTGATCCACAAAAACAAAGTTTAAATAAATGGTTAAAGAAGGATTTACATAAACCTGGAAGATCACACCAATTTTTTTATCATAAATCGCACATATGAGTATCAGATACCCAATGATTTTTTGTGAAGAATTTAAAAAAAGTAAATATTTTCTGATTTCTAGAGACTGTCTAATCACTATTGAATACACAAAAATAATTAAATCAATAATTTATTTTCTTTCTCTTAATTGTAGTAATATAAAAGATAAAAATTTTAAAAATATTTAAAAATACTTAACAAACATTTTCTAAAAAGCCAGAAACATAATTCAAAATATTTTACTTTAATTTAATAAAACAATGGTATTTCTAACTAAAATGTAACAACTTTTTTTTATAAATCTCATATTCATTTTTAGCCAGGTATTTCAATTTCACTCATTTGGGTGACTACATTCACAACAGCGTTTAGCTCTATGCTCCATGCAGTACGTTTTATGGCAAGCCTAGCATGCATTCTTCGTTTTCATCTTTTCCTTTGCAGAAATAACACCTTGTTTGCTTTACTAAACTTGTGTGATGTTGTGTTGGAAAGTCTTCAACTTGAAGAATGCCACGCATTGTTTGCCTGAGTGATTTCTGTGAAAAAGCTATTTAAAGTCGCTCTCGCATTAGTGGTTCAATTAAATCCAGAGACCTCAGAAATGATCTATTATTAGATGCATTTTCTTTCCAATGGAGATTTGCGGGAGAAAATAGCGCCATTGCATTTATACCATTTGCATCAAGCATGTTAATAAATCCTTATTGGTCATCGTCTGGATCCAAGTAACTTTGCAACATTTCTAACTGATTCATGATCTATTTCACTCTCACTTTGTTCACTTTCATCATCATGGAGTTTTGTTCTTCGACATAATCCTTCTCAGATTCGGAATCGGTACCAAAGATACCAAAGCTATTTTGACCATCATCCTCGTTGTTTTCATTAGCAAATAAATTTTCAACTTTCCTTTCCATTTCAGCTTTGGTCAACAGACAACGTTTTGCCCAGTTTTCTTTCCAACTACATGAAGCCCTTTCCCTAAAAAAATCATTATAAAAAATAAATTAATTATCACAAACCTCACACATTGTTGCTACATACCCAAAGATTATTCAATAAATTTTCGTCATGGGAAATATTGCTTTAATGAGACCGCAACTACACATCTGTCTTTGGCAGACTGCAGACTGAATTTACATAAAGCGGCATTACCATTGAAATGTGGTTGCGCATGCTACATTCAGTTAAGTGTCTGGATGGGTATCTCACACCCAAGTGTAAGCTTCCAGGGAATCAACAGCCAACGAGTAAGCACGTTTAATTCTAATTATTCGTTTATCTGTTTTTGCAAAGGTTAAAAACGCGCTTTGTAAATGTGTTTTATTTCAATGATAAACATTGGTAAGGTACCTTTTATTTCAAATAAGTTCAACAACTATATAAATAGGCCAGTATTTTCTGGCCCCAGTTAATTAATATTTTGGCATACAAAATAATAATTTTCACATCATGGCATCCCCATTTACTTTAACTTAACCTAGTTCTTTACCAGACCAACAACCTCTACAACCTAAAAGTTACTCTTCCGTAACCAAACAACCAACTACTAGTGTTTTTCCGTCAAGAAATCAAGAAATCGTGTTTGATGTAATAGACAACACTAGACACTAGACAACACATCTTCTAGAGGAACTCTTGTAAATAGGGAAACAATATCAAAGCTATTGTTCTGAAGCTATTTTCTTGTGGCATTGTAAATTAATTACTGTTAAACTGGGAATAAGCCACAATTAAAGATAAAATACGTTTATTGACGTTTCAATTTCCACTTCGGAAATCGTTCTCAAAATACAAACAGTAAATTAAACAAATTTTGTTTTTTGTTACATAGTGAAAAATTCTTTTAATAATTTTATTTTATTTGACTCATTTATATTGACAATTCAGACACACATTATGCATTTTAAAGTAGACGACTTTAAAATGATATTGCCAATATTGTTGAGTTGCGCTCCTGGTACCACTTTACTTATAGATAGTTCATTCGATTACATGAAATCAACTTTAACTTGAGAATATCCGTCAGAAAAAATCATAGCATGTAATTCGTTTTTAAAAAGACAAACATATGCCATGATGACAGTAAAATTCTCCTGTTAGTGATTCCATATGGAATTGACCGAGTGGCGGTAGCCCAAGTAAAAGCGATAAGATATGTAAAGACGTGTTCCATATTTTTATGACTGTAACTGAATGACTGACTGAATGTAACTGTTGTATATAATCTGATTGTTCTCTGAAAAATGATTCCCATATCTAATTAAATTATTAACTGCACAACTACAACATTATAATATGCGGTTAAAATCATCAGTCCCTTTGAAACTTTTTATCTATTCACATATTCGTAGAATACAATAGGAACACAATCAAATATCAGTTGAAGTACCCGACAACATTTGAAATGTTATTATAACGGATATCTTTTTAAAATAATTGCTGGCTAGGGGATGCCAACCCTTTGAGTCAGTGCCCCATTGGTTGGGTCACAACAAAAGCCCTTTAATCATCACTTAGGGGTGGGACTAAACTAAATAGGATAATAGAAGGCTTTAAACATAATGCTAACAAGATCGAAAAAAATATAATGCAATTTGTCTATTTAAGGACAGTCATTGCAATAAATGGATACATATCTACTATCATGCCTTCTTTTATACAAAGGCTTTTAAATATTGTTCTGAAGCTATTTTCTTGTGGCATTGTAAATTAATTACTATTTATAACTGGGAATAAGCCACATTAAAGATAAAAATACATTTATTGACGTTTCAATTTCCAATTCGGAAATCGTTCTCAAAATACAAATAGTAAATTAAACAAATTTTGTTTTTTGTTACATAGTGAAAAAATTCTTCTGATAATTTAATTTTATCTGACTCATTTATATTGACAATTCAGACATACATTATGCATTTTAAAGTAGACGACTTTAAAATGATATTGCCAATATTGTTGAGTTGCGCTCCTGGGACGACTTTACTTATAGATAGTTCATTCGATTACATGAAATCAACTTTAACTTGAGAATATCCGTCAGAAAAAAATCATAGCATGTAATTCGTCTTTAACAAGACAAACACATGACATGATGACAGTAAAATTCTCCTGTTAGTGATTCCATAGCAAATTATGAGGGAAAAACCAGGAAAAAAACTTCATAATACTATCCCGACATTGTAAGTATTTGTTCGTGAATTTAGTTTACCTTCAACAAACATCAAAATTTGATTTTATGTTACGTATTTAAAAAACATAAATGATGTATCCTCTATATGTTACTGACTTACTAATACTGGTATTTTCTTTTTAATAACTTCCTCTTTCAATATTGGTAACCAGATCCTACTACATTCTGCCGAGGAATTGGCGACACAATTGGCCTCATTTAGCATAATTAGAGCCGCTTCTTTGATTTTTCTTTTTTTACCATCCGTTTCTTTTAGGACTATATTTGAATTATTCCATTGAACTCTATGTTCATTATCCCATGCGTGTTTACATATTTGAGATCTATCAAATTCTCTATTAAAAATAGAGAATTTGATAGATCTCAAATATGTAAACACGCATGGGATAATGAACATAGAGTTCAATGGAATAATTCAAATATAGTCCTAAAAGAAACGGATGGTAAAAAAAAGAAAAATCAAAGAAGCGGCTCTAATTATGCTAAATGAGGCCAATTGTGTCGCCAATTCCTCGGCAGAATGTAGTAGGATCTGGTTACCAATATTGAAAGAGGAAGTTATTAAAAAGAAAATACCAGTATTAGTAAGTCAGTAACATATAGAGGATACATCATTTATGTTTTTTTAAATTACGTAACATAAAATCAGAATTTTGATGTTTGTTGAAGGTAAACTAAATTCACGAACAAATACTTACAATGTCGGAATAGTATTATGAGGTTTTTTTTCCTGGTTTTTCCCTCATAATTTGCTATGGAATCACTAACAGGAGAATTTTACTGTCATCATGTCATGTGTTTGTCTTGTTAAAGACGAATTACATGCTATGATTTTTTCTGACGGATATTCTCAAGTTAAAGTTGATTTCATGTAATCGAATGAACTATCTTATAAGTAAAGTCGTCCCAGGAGCGCAACTCAACAATATTGGCAATATCATTTTAAAGTCGTCTACTTTAAAATGCATAATGTATGTCTGAATTGTCAATATAAATGAGTCAGATAAAATTAAATTATCAGAAGAATTTTTTCACTATGTAACAAAAAACAAAAATTTGTTTAATTTACTATTTGTATTTTGAGAACGATTTCCGAATTGGAAATTGAAACGTCAATAAATGTATTTTTATCTTTAATGTGGCTTATTCCCAGTTATAAATAGTAATTAAGGCTTTTAAATGTCGATCTACATGTTTTCATCTTGCATCTTGCATTTTAATAATTGCATTATTAAGAATGAACCACATATTAAACATTACGTAAATAAATTTGACATTTCGGCCTCATTATCGAAAATAAAATAAAAAAAACGAATAAACCATCTTGTTTTGTTATATTGAAAATAATACATATATACTTAGTTCATTTATTATATAACTACTGTATTTGTCTCTCTTGACGCTTATTGACAATACAACAATATATACAACTTATACAACTTATTTAGAAAAATATTGAACATGATTTTCATTTAAACTGTATTCCAAAATAATAGAGGTACGGAATTTTTATTCCTAATAATAAATAAGAGCTTAACCAAGAGGTAAACATTTCAAATAAATATGTACTAAGTATATAAGATGATCAAATAAATACAAAAGATATAAAATACTTAACAATAAAATAGAATTTCTAAAACGTAAAGCTAAAGCTCAGTTAACAAAAAAACTCGAATATTCGAAAATATTTGTAGAAGATTCGACGAAATATGTAGTCAGAACAATGAGAAATTTGAAGAAGTGTCTAGAACATTCTAGACCACAGAGTCTAAATTTAAGTTGATTGTACCTAAAAGTAAAGTGTCAGAAGTACTGCGTCAGTTACATGACGGTGCATCAGGTGGACACTTTGATATTACGAAGACTCTGCAAAAGGTTCGAGAACGGTTCTATTCGAGAACCAGTAATGGTTCAGTTGGTAAAAAGAGGGCACCCATGAAAGAGTACAATGTTAGTAGTAGTATGTTAGGTCGTGAAGTTCTTCCAAAGAAAATGTTGCAAGCAAAGATTATGTCGACCGCTTAGAGTTAAGAATGAACAACAACAAGTAGGTGATCTTGTTTGGCATTATAATCTACAACGTCGTCGAGGCTTGTCTCCTAAACTGCAAAGGCAATGTGAAGGTACGTATGAAATAAAAAAGAGAATAAATGACGTTATATACCAAATTAAGAGGTTGCCGAAAGGTAAACCAAAAGGAGATGACTGGCGACCAAGCTTGAATGAGTTCATGTCAAATTACGCAGAGGGAAATAGTGTTAGATTCGGGCGTGACCACAGAAGTTCAACAGGATCTTTTTGCCCAAGATCTTAAGATGACTAAAGGAATCTAATCCGTATTTTATAAGAAGTTCGGTCATTTGGACGAGTTAAAAAATCAGCAGCCTAAAGTTGGAAGAGTACCGAGATTAGAAGATGGTCCTCGATCTTTGCTGTATATGGTCACCAGGAAGTCATATCAGACAGGGCAAGCTATGAGGATATATGGCGTTCTCTAACTTATTTGAAGAAACTCGTGTGCAATTATGACATCAAGAATTTGGCCTTACCCAAGATAAGCCATGCAATAGAAAATCTGAATTGGAAGATTGTCAGAGGCATTCTTGAAGTGATCTTACGAGAAACCAGCGTACGAATTACTATGTGCTGCATTAATCCGAGAGATCGTGTCCTTGCAAGATAGTAGACTGTTATTTCTTTCTGAGAGGTGCATGCAGAGCTGGAGTATCCTGTAGATTCCGCCATCCTGGGCCTACATCTGGAGTTGCTGATCGGGACGCTCAGGTCTAAGAGGAGAGCAGTGTAACAAAATAGCCCATCTCCGATGCGTGGTACGTATCACAGTTCTTAGAAGTATGGATCTAGAATATTCGATCGTTGGCATTCTCGATGCTCTTTCGACAGGAAGGATAAAGGTGGACTACTCCAGAATTATCTAGTACATAATAACTTGTATATATAAGCATACCTTGTATGAGTTTAAGTTTAAGTTGATAAGATATAATCGTGCTATAAACTTATAAATAAATAAATTTATATAAATTACAACCACTCGTTTTATTTAAAAACGGTACAGTATAGAGAAAACTCCGATGTCATATTTTATGTATTTTACAAAGTAATATCTACCGAATTTCATGTGAAATGTGTCACGAAAATGTTTACACAAACTTAGGAAAGGACATTTATATCGAATAAAACTCTTCGTGGGTTGAATTCTTGTATAAATTTCTTGTTAGGGAGACAGGAACTGTCTAAAAGAAAGGAAATTAAACTTAAAACTTTAACAATGTTACAAAAGTTCTGATTAACTCGAAAACCTTTTTATCAACCTACTACCCCGTGAACTTTTTCTAAGGCTTGACTTTAACGGCGTCCACATTAAACGCCTTTTTATAGTAATTTTTAGCTCATCGTCGCGTCGTTGTGTCGGTGTCATTATTTCTCGGGTCGTTGAAAGAAAACATTATAATAGAAAATATGACTTTTATCTTTCACGTCAGTTTTTTTAAATATGCTTTTTGAACAGTTTTGAATGCGTGTTATGTTTTTATAAAAACTAAACAGTTACTTTTACATATCTTCAATGATATCATTCAAAATAACATAGTTATCGAGTCCTACAAAAATATCTTAGTCATTCCTATCCTTAAACCCGGAAAGGATCCAAACATTGTGAGTTCATATAGACCAATATCCTTACTCTCATGCGTATTCAAAACCCTAAAAATTCTTATAAAATTTAGATTAGATTGGTGGATACAAAATGAGAATTTACTACCAGTAAACCAGTTTGGCTACAAAAGAGGTTTTGGAACTTTAGACGCTTTAACAACACTTGTTGTTGATGTACAGAACAACTTAACTACGAATAACTATTTAACAGCCCTATTCTTGGATATTGAAGGAGCATATGAATCAGTTTGTTTGTCAATATTGAAATTCAAAATGGTAAATTTCTTTCATTTGCCAATTGTTTTCGTTAACACAATTATCGGTTTCTATACAGACAGGATAATCTACGTCAGAGACCATAATAACAAACTAATAGGATCTAGACACAACTATCACGGCATACCACAAGGCTCGGTATTGTCGCCAATTGTAATTAATATGTACACCTCTTACATACATAATATGCAAATAAACAATATCCCATTTAAAATAATACAATATACAGATGACTTTTGTGTCTATACAGAAAGTAAGAAATATGAAAACGGTATACAAAACCTAAGCAGAGTATGTAGTTCTCTCTGGTACTTAGAGAACGGCTTAAATTTATCAATTGCCAAATCAGCAGTATCTGTCTTTACAAGACACAACCTTTCTCTAAATCAAAATATACTTCTTAATAATCAATCTTTTACATTTAAAAACCATGTCAAATACCTGGGCCTTATACTGGATAAAAAATTGACTTGGAAACAACACATACAATATATGCTGGATAGATGCAACAAAGGTAGTAATTTTCTTAGAATGACAACCAAAGTGTGGTGGGGTTGCGATGTTGAAACATACTTATTGTTTTACAGAGCTTATATACGATCCATTATAGATTATGGTGCTACTCTTTACGGTTCTGTATCAAGAAATCTTCTAAGAAAAATTTACATTTTTCAAAATTCTGTCTTAAGGGTCTATTTAGGTGCTATGAGATCTACCCCTATACAACCACTACATGTTAAAGCTTATAAGCCTCCTCTTTCGATTAGAAGAAATTTATTAAGCGAAAAATGGGTACTCAAAGCCCACTCAACAAATCCCAAATTATTTTTCAGTATATGTCAACTTAACGAACCAGATCTCACTCACAAATATTGGATTAAAAAGACATCTCCACCTTTGTGCACTGCTTTTCAGAACAATTCAATTTTTTAAAAGAATTTAGTGGAAAGTGGAAAAAAATTTAGACTTCGTTGCTCTCTTCCATAAGCTGAAGTTATAATACCCACATATAGTTACAACAACAAATCGAGCAACAATATTCTGAGATCTGTTTTGAACTGTTATAGTGATGCCACAGTTATATACACGGACGCATCTAAATCAATAGAAGGGACTGGCTGTGCCTATTTTCTACCCTCAGGAGGTTCTGAATTTAAGTACAAACTTTCCAATGAGTTTTCAATTTTCTCGGCGGAATCATTGGTCATACTCGAAGCTTTGAAATATGTTAAAAAGTCTTATATTAAATAATAGGTAATTCTTTCAGACTGCCTTTCAGTTCTACAGAACATAAAAAACACTTTTTTGCCCAAAACATTTAGTAATCCGTATATTTTTCTAATAAAAGATCAATTAAAGCACTTAGCAGATTCTGGCTTTAATATAAAATTTATTTGGGTTAAGGCACATATTGGACTCAAAGATAATGAATATGTAGATTACTTAGCTAAAATCAGTATAATATCAGGCACTTTATTGTCATATTCTTTATGTGTATCAGATGCCTTTAGAATTAAAAAAAAAACAGCTATGGACATGGAAAGATCAATGGAATCTTTACTGCTTTACAAACCAAACAAGATACACCACTTTACAACCAGTTATTCTACAAACTACTTGGTTTAAGAATTTTAAATCTCCACGTAAATATATAACCACCATAAATAGACTACCTAAAGCTAATACTAAAATGACTATACAAAAAAAATACAAACAGAAAAATAGGTAATTGAGTATATCTATCTAGGACAAGCAATCAAAGCTAACAGAGAAAATCAAACAGCCGAATATCGAGACGAGTAAGAATGTAATGGGCAGCGTTCGGCAAACTTTCTTACGTTCTAAAAAATCAAACAATCCCTCTATACTTACGAAGCAAGGTATATAACTCCTGTATAATACCGGTGCTCACCTACGGAGTACAGACATGGATATTTACACAGGCCAATTTGAATAGGATAAGGAAGGCACAAAGAGCGATGGAGAGACAAATGTTGGGTATATCACTTAAAGATAGAAAATGTAACCAGTGGATCAGAACCAGAACAAATACAGTAGACGCGATAGAACAAGCAGCAAAACTGAAATGGAATGGGCTGGACAGAATGAACGTCTCCAAGACGGACGAAGGAACAATGCCATCGGAAAGTGGCGTCCATACAATGCAAAGAGATCAAGAGGCAGACCACAGATGAGGTGGAAAGATGACATCAGAAAACAAAGAGGTCCCACATGGCAAAGAACAGCTCAAGATAGGGAAAGATTGAGAGAACTGGGGTAGACCTATATCCAACAATGAAAGGATAGAGAATAGGTTAAAAAAATAAAAACTACGCTTTGGATATGCGTGTTATCCAAGTCATTTATATAAAATAAATGTGATTGAAGATGATAATTGCAAACTTTGCGGAAAACTGGGTGATCTTGATCACATCTTTTTTTGAATGTACCTATGCACCATTCAATATTCAGTCACTGCTGGCGACAGGTAGTATCCTTTGTTTAAACTAAATGGGATAACACCTTATTCGTGGTCCAGTTTTGTTTGTCTATTAAGAATGTCTTGAAGAGCCCCTAGACGAGAAGCAAGTGACAATGTAAGTTTCCTTGTCGTATATTCTTCTATTAATTATCCGTTAGTTTTCTATTAGGGATAGAGTTGTGCATTTGTCTGATTGGAGAATCTATTGCAACTGGCTGAATGACTAATGTCAATGCTATTAAAAAAAAGAGTTACTTAGACTTGGGAACATTACAATTTTAATGCCAGTTAAAACAAGTTATATTTATAAGGCGTTTCTACTCCATGAGTGTTTTCCTACAATTACAATCTAATCAATAAGACCAATACCAATGTTGTTTTAACCAAACTTATGTGCAATTCTTAAATACTATGGTCCTATTCAGTAGTGTCTCAGAGTTTAATTCCTACTAACATCGGTAAGAATGTATTATACAAAAGGAAAAAAACTGCTATTTGGCCCCAGTAAAAAAGTACAAAGAAGTCCAGTTAAAAGTCACAGAGATAAAAACAAAATAGATCAAATACTAAATACGATAAAAAATTTAACAATAGAGTTACAGGAATTACAAACTGGTAAAAGAAGTAAAAACTGAACAAAAACAATACATAGCAGAAATGAGGAAACTCGGAACTGAACTAGCAGAACTAAAACAAGAGAATAGTGGAATCCGGAAAGGAAATGAACAAATGAAAAAGGATCTGAATGATTCAAAAGAACTACAGATATATCTCGACATCTTTGAGCAAGTACGTTCATTCCAAACAGTGCCTCTCTAGTTCCAAATCCGTTACGGAAAAAAAACTGAGTGTCATCCAGGCGTTCCTCGCATTTATTGTAGATATGACCATGTATTACCTTCAGAAAAATCTTCAATAAGTGTTTTAACAAGCCGATGGTTCTATAATCAGCACAGGTTTTTACTGTTGTCTTCTTAGGTAGAGCTATAAACAGTAAATTAGACCAACCATTAGGTAGTTGTCCGTTGGTATCAATGGTATTGAAAAACGAAGTTATAGCCTCTAAAACATTGCTATATTTATAAGCTTATATATTTCATCAGGGCCAGTCGCTCTGCCATCTTTTGATGATTGTATGGCTTTTATAACCTCAGAACGTGTTATTAGGGATCCGTTGCAGTTAGTAATATTGGTAGGAGATAATGCAAAATAATTTTTATTTTGTTACTTCAAAGGGCTGTCACTTTTTTGTGTACACTTTTGTACTAAGGAAAGTGGGATTCAATCCATTTATTTTTGTCCCGGGAATGCGTGATTTAATTTATGACATACTCTTTTAAAACACCATGTATAAAAGGAACAGTGACGAGAAATGCTTAAAATAAACTACCAGTAGAACATCTTAGATGGTGCCATCCCCAAAAGAAATGAAGTTATATGAAGATAAAACAGGTAATTTAAAATGAAATGTTTTTAAATGCAGTTTAATAGAATTAGTAAGTTCATCAACTAAAACAAAAGTTAATAAATTTTTGTCAAGTAAATATATCCCCAAAATGCTGGAATTTATTCAGACAACTATACAACGCACCCATTCTTCAAACAGAACATTTCAAAATCAATAATGGGTGAAAGGGCAACCGCTGTTGGATTTCAAATGATTTTCAAAGCATGAACGTAAGTTCTTTATACTATGATTAATTCAATGACATATTATATACCCCAAAAGCCATAGACTGATTCTTTAAACCCATTTTTGTTAACAGTTCCCATCAAACAATGGAACACACCCCATGTAATTGTCACCTCAAGTATCTATAGCCCCGTTTCTTCTAAATTTGTTCACAATGACAAATGGTATTAAGTGTCTATGTGAAATAGAATTTTGAAAACTGTGCGATTCTTTTGACCCGTTGCGTTTGAACAAGGTGTAGAAACATTTGTTTTGGGGTTCATTCTATAAGAAACATTTATTTTATTTCAGTTAAATTGTTTTCGGCAAAAAAAAAGAATAATGATAAATTATTTGTCTTTACAAATATAATAAAACCTTACCAACAAATAAGTTAAAGTTAATGCATATTTTACCCAAATATAGATAAAAATACTTTAGATATAATACTTGTATATAAAGGTACCTACTGTAATTTTTTAATTATTCATGAGAAATTCTTCTGCTGAATAATAAAGTCATTCAGATAGATAGTTTTTTGGTATCTTATGGAACTTGGGGAAGAATGTTGCAGATTTTAGTTGTAAAGGTAGTGAAATCATGTTTGTTTACAGATAGAATAGAAGAAAATGTGGCTATTGTAGCAGATGTTGACTCTTGGGATGTACAAGTTTTATCTAGTGTGAGAAAAAGGATGGCAAAAAGAGAAATGGGTGGAGATGTGGATGTTTCTTCTATAGTAGCAAATATGTTGGATACTGTGCTGCAGATGTGGAAACAAAATATGTCAAAGGAGTAGTGCTCTACCTTCTTAGAACATAAACTAACAGAAATTTGTCTAAAGGCGAATACGTTATGCCAATTTTTGTTAATGGACACTTTGGTCAAAACGCTGAAGATAAATCTAGTGGATGTGCCCCTTTTAATGGCTGTGGGTTCTCATATTAATCCAAAGGTTTTACAAAAATACGGGCTGAGCTACCAATGAGTGATTTTATACGTTGTGAATTTATTATTTATAGGTATTTTTAGAGAGAAACCTATTGGTGATCTAATAGAAGTGTTATCAACATCTTTTCTTCCTGGCCATAATAATTTAGACGAATTAGTACCTGATTATATAGTTCAAGGATTAAATGTTCCAACGACCAAATGGGAGAGTATTTTAACTAATAACTTATTACTGAAGAAATCATGTTTGTTTACAGATAGAATTTTGTTATCTGAGTGCAAACTTAAATGAACAGTGGGACCAATCGACGGAAATTAAGATAAGGATCGAGAAAGCAAGATCAGCTTTCGTTAAAATGAAAAAAATCTTTAACAGCCACGATATAAAATTCGAAATAAAAGTTTGTTTACTAAAATGCTACGTATTCTCCGTTCTTTTATATGGCGTGGAGGCATGGACGTTAATTAATATTAAAAATGGAATCATTAAATCCTTATACGATAGAGCCAAAATTGCTTGTTCTAACGGAAATTCGTTCTGGGAAGAAAAACATTTGTTAACATATGTTTTATTAAAAAATGATTATCCTTTATCGTTTATAAATAAGGAATTTTCAACAATCGACCAAATAGAACAGAAGAACAGAACGAGATCCTACAGAATACACAAGGAATAATACGAGGAAAATAACAATACCATACATAAAAAGAGTATCAAAAAAACTTAACAGGATAGGAAATAAATTCAACATTTTAACATCCAAAATAACAAACACATTGAGATCTATTTTATCTAAATCTAAACCTAACAATGAACAAAAAAAAACAAAGAATTATTTTTATAAAATACCTTGTGAATGCCATCAGTTTTATGAAGGTGAAATGTCAAGGCCATTACATGTTAGAATAAGTGAAAATCAATCTTATATTAAAGCGTAGACAACTTAGTAGATTTAGAGTCAGAGATACACGAATGTTTTGCAAATAATCAAGAGACCATCGCAGCATTCTTCGATATCACCAAGGCATACGACACGGTTTGGAGATTTAATATTATATCAAAATTACACAAATGGGGAATCAGGGATAATATGCTAAGATTCATAGAAAACTTTCTTCGGTCAAGAGCTTTCTCTGTTCGCGCCGATAATTCCACTTCATCAAAAAAAAATCAGTAAAACGGAATACCTCAGGGGTCAGTTATGAGACCAACTCTTTTTCTTGTGGCTATCAACGATATACTGGATCACTGCTCCCCGCTAGTTAAAGGAAGACTATATGCCGACGATCTGGTTCTATTTGCAAAGGGCAAGAATATGAGAATGATTCAAAAACACTTACAAGAATCTATTTATAAATTAGAGATATGGTCAATGTCAGTAGGCGTGCAATTCTCCCCAATAAAAACAAAATGCATGCTTTTCTCAAGAAGGCACCGGCCACAGAGAACATCTTTAAAACTGTATGGCGAGCCGCTCAAATTCTCAGAAAAAATTAATTTTCTCGGAATGGTATTTGACCAAAAACTAACATGGAAACAACATATTTTAGAAATAAAAAAGTCTTGCCAAAATGGATTAAATGTAATGAAAACATTATCAAATAAAAAATGGGGATCCGACGAAACCACGTTATTAAATATTTATGTCACTCGTTAGATCAAAAATTGATTATGGGGCTATTGTATATGCCTCCGCTAAAAAACATGTTATCAAGCAACTTGAAGTCATTCAGAACACAGCACTTCGCATTGCCATAGGTGCATTTAGAACCACACCAGTTAAGAATCTCCAATGCCTCACAGGAGAGCCACCTCTTAATCTACAAAGAAATTATTTATGCCTTTCGTATGCAGCATCAGTCGCCAGCAACAAATTCCACCCAGTATTTCAAAATGCATTTACGGACCGTTACCTAGAAGCTTATATCAAAAGTAGGTTCGATCCACCATTCTACGAAAGAGTTCGAAGAAATTTAAAAGATCTACAACTCCAAATTTCTGACCTCTTTCCTTCAAATGTAAAAACTCCACCTCCCTGGTTAATCATGATTCCCGAAATCAATACGACGCTACTCCAATATAACAAATCAGATACATCACCCACTGTAATCAGACAGTCATGTTTTAAAGGAACTCGAGACTTACGGGAAAAGCTTTTGCATTTATACAGATGCCTCCAAATTTGCAAATGACGTAGGAGCAGCATTTGTCACTCCATATTCCTCTTCCCAATTTAAATTAATGCCAGCCACTTCTATATACACAGCAGAATTATATGCAATATTACAAGCCCTCATTCATATCAAAAGTACAAACCATTCTTCTTCCGTCATTATCACAGATTCTCTAAACTCCTTAAAAACAATGGGTCAACTATATACTAAGAACCCTATAGCCTTACTTGTCAAGAAAGAACTTGCTGCCTTACAAGAATCTGGTTCAGAAGTCAAATTTATGTGGGTTCCATCTCACACGGGAATACAAGGTAATGAAAACGCAGACCTCCAAGCAAGAGAAGCTACCAAAAATGATCAAGCTATAAGAGTGTCAAAGACTATCTGCAGTGATATAAAACAGTTCGTTAAAGAAAAAGTGATTAGTGCGTGGCAAAATAAGTGGAACTTATCGGAATCTAAATTAAAAGAAATTAAATCGACAGTGAAACCGTGGCGCCTAGTAAACTTAAAAAGAGCTGACCAAGTCAAAATTTCTCGACTGCGATTAGGTCATACCAATATTACTCATAAGCACCTAATAAGTAAAGAAGACATTCCAGTGTGTGATTACTGTCAAGTCAATATTACTGTTAAACATCTCCTAACAGAATAAGGAAAATATACAGACAAAATAACAATATTTCCAGTGACTTAAAAACAGTATTAGGTGAACATTTAAATACTAAAAACTTAATTAGATTTCTAAAAGAAACATCTTTATATAATTTAATATAATGTAGTAACTAATGTAAACTAATGTCGCTAATGACCCAGGTGGTTGAAGCGACTATTATTAGTAAATAAAAAATAAATCTTATATTAAAAATAGAGAATTTAATAGATCTCAAATATGTAAACACGCATGGGATAATGAACATAGGGTTCAATGGAATGATTCAAATATAGTCCTAAAAGAAACAAATGGTAAAATGAGTATGGTAAAAGAGACAAATGAGACCAATTTTATCGCAAATTCCTCAGTAGAATGCAGTAGGATCTGGTTACTCACATTAAAAGAGGAAGTTAAAAAGAAAATACCACTATTAGTAGTATACAGCATTTACGTGTTTTGCGTTTATTGAGAGTAAACAAAATGTAACACCAAATACTTATCATGTCGGGATAGTATTGGGAGGTCTTTTTCCTGCTTTTTTCCTCATGATTTACTACGGAATCACTAACGGGAGAATTTTACTGTCATCATGGCATGTGGTTGTCTTTAAAAAGACGAATTACATGCTATGATTTTTTCTGACAGATATTCTCAAGTTATAGTTGATTTCATGTAATCGAATGAACTATCTTACAATAAAGTCGTCCCAGGAACGCAACTCAGAAATATTGACAGTATCATTTTAAAGTCTTCTACTTCAAAATGTACAATATATGTCTGAATTGTCAATATAAATGAGTCAGACATAATTAAAGTATTAAAAGAAGTTTTCACCAAGTAACAAAAAACAGAATTTGTTTAATTGATTATTGTTTGTATTTTGAGAATGATTTCCGAAGTGAAACGTCAATAATTTTTTTTAACCTTCAATTAACCGACTAAAATGGTAGTTAACGAATTTAGCATCGGACTATAAGAGAAACTAATTTAAATATGTATGTATTTATATTATATTTTGATTATCAGTAGTAATATCCCTGATATTATCTAAATAATGAAAATTGTGAGAGGTGAAAAGTACGAACTTTTAAGAAACATCATGCAGGGCAAAATTAAGGGCAAAAGAAGTGTGGGAAGAAGAAAAATATCGTGGCTTCGTAATCTACGTGAATGGTTCGGGTGTAGTTCGATTGAACTTTTTAGGCGCGCTGCTAACAAAGCCGCAGTGGCCATGATGATTTCCAATCTCCGCTAGGAGTGGCACGAGAAGAAGAAGAAGTAATATCCCTAGGACATTGATAACAGACGAGATAATTTCATTACAATGTGCTGTTACCAAGCAACGAGCTTGAGAATTTTGTCATGAAATTATGAGGCATTCATCAATGTCCGAGGGAAATTCGGCGGATAATTTTTCGAAAAAAAAATCATAACTCAACATAACGAAACATTTATTTATTAAAAGTACAATTAGTAAAAGTACAATTATTAAAATTTAAGTTAACATTAGATTCGTTGCTGTTCTCTACTATAGAAGATCTATTACCACGCATAATATTTATAATCTTGTTGTGGTGTTCTTGATCGAGATTCAAGTATGGTTTTATAGAATTCTATTTTATTATATTATATTTTATAGAAACGTGACATTTTGAAATTTATTTGGATGAAGTTGTCAAACTCGATCGTGTTGTCATAGGGATTGAAAATTGCACTGAATGCAATTATCAGTCTAATGTTGACATGATTGGGTAAAATTGTTCCACATGACACAAAATGACGAAATTTGAATGGATGTTAGAACAGTCGAAAAATTATCAATGAAAAAATACTACAGGATTCCAAATAAAAAACATATTAATAAAAAATAAATTTATTTAATTAAATAGTACAACTTTGGCATTAGATAAAAATATGTGTATATAAATTAATTACATAATTACATTATATACAATTGGACAAAAGTATTGTCGTTAAAATTACTAGAAAAATAGTTTTGTATAAGTATAATACAAATTTTAAATTACTGAAAATTTCAATAACTACCAGTAAAATTGATATGTCTCACAGTTTCAGTCTTAGAAAGCAGAGTGTACAAATTTTAGTTTTTAACAATAAAAGGGCTTTCAGTTATATTAAAAAAAAATAGTTAAAACTTGTTCGAGTATTAAAGTTAATTACATTGGAGACATGGTTTAAATTAAAACTGATATAAATAATAGACAGATTTTTACTAATATCATCTCAATGAATAAAAATATTAAATAATTGTCAAAAATTAGTATGACTATATACACTCACCATTTAACACAAATTAATTAAGTCAATGTTCACTATCATCTGTATTAGTAACGTCGATATCAATATCTTCACAACTGGATACAGAACCCTTTGGCGCCCTTGATCCAGAACAAGTTTTAAAACAACAACACTTCCCAGAATTAGAGTGATGGGAACCAGCCGGTAGATCTTCTTTCTTGTACTTAACCCTCCTGTTTTGAAACCAAATCTTCACTTGTTTTTCGGAAAGTCTTAAAGTTGTAGCTATTTCTATCCTGCGTAATCGGGAGAGATACATATTTGAGGAGAATTCTCTCTCCAACTCTAGCAGTTGCGTACTAGTAAAAGCTGTCCGTATTCGTTTACTCGAATCCTTAGATGGAGGAAATCCACTGGGAGGTGAAGGTGTATTTTCTCTGCTGTCTGCTTCCTTCTTACACAACACGGGGCTTCTTACGGGTGAAGTTGGCTCCGGAGAGGTAGTTAAAGTTGTATCCTGATCCAAAAACGGTAGCACTCTCGGTAGGGACGCCACTGGTCGCACTGGTGGTTTGGGTTGAAATTGTTGATATAAAAACTGTTGTTGTTGCTGCTGTTGACGAGCCAAATTAATAGAAAACAAATAACTGCTTATATAATTCGGCGGATACGGGAACGTAGGGTGGCATGGTGGCGGTAGCTCTTTAGGAACGTTGCCTATCAGCGAATCGACTAAAAACGATCTAGACATATTCATCATCACAACGAAAATAACAAACTAACGAGGGAATTGGTAGGGTAGGCTTTTATATGCCCCCTCTTTTAACATAAGGGTTTCTTTCACCCTGTAAGGACGAAGGTGCATTGTTTGGGGCCCCGCCTCGTACCGGCCCTATTGAAATTCAACCAGATTGTAACTAGTGGGCATTGTAAATAAATTATGTACTTACTTTTAAAGGATCGATTGTGTAAATATTAACTTTGTGTTTAAACTGGTTGAGGTAATCCGAAGAGAGTTGGTTTATTTTGAGGTAGCGTGCAATTTTTGTTGGTTTATTCGGTTCCAGTAAATCAATCTTATCTTCTTAAATGTAATTAATTATAATGTGCATATAAGAAAATTTATAATTTTTATTTTGCTTTTATAAAGTCGATTTTCAGTTTATAGTCTACGGGCAATTAAACCACTTGAAACCTAATCTTCCACACGATAATCCGAATTTTTGTGCAGGAATTTGTTATTAACGATTTAATTGTTTTAATGCTTTCTTCTTCTTCTTCTTCTTCTTCGTCTAGCCATTCACGTCCACATCTGAACATAAGCCTCTTCAAGTCTTCCTTTCCATTGTTTTTTATTGTACGCTACTTGTAGCCAATTTTTCCCGGCAGTCCTTTTCAGATCATCTGTCCATCTCATAGGAGGTCTGCCTCTGGGTCTTTTGTGTTGGTATGGTCTCCAGGTTAAAATTGATCTGTGCCATTTGTTTAGATCGCTCCTAGCTACATGTCCAGCGTATTCCCATTTCAGCTTTAATGCTTTTTGCACCACATCGGTGACTTTGGTTTTCTGTCTTATCCATGTGTTTGTTTTCTTGTCCTTAAGTGATATACCTAGCATTGCTCTTTCCATCGCGTGTTGAGTGACTCTAAGTATATTCATATTCTTTTTTGTGATTGTCCATGTTTGTGCCGCATAAGTTAATATCGGAATAATGCATGCATCAAAAACTTTAGATCTAAGATGTAATTGAATTTGTTGATTTCTGAGTATATAGTTCAGTTTACCGAATGCTGCCCAAGCTAACTTTCTTCTTCTTTTTATTTCTTCAGTCTGAATTTCCCTATTTAGGATTATTTTTTGTCCCAAGTATATATATTCTTCAACTTTTTCTATAACTTTATCGTTTATTATTGTCACGGTGTCTTCGGAGTGCATGACTTTTGTTTTGTTTAAATTCATTTTCAGTCCTATTTTAGAAGATTCGGTATGAAGTTCTACAAGCATGGTTTGCATTTCTTGTAGGTCAGTAGCTATCAGGATTATGTCATCTGCAAATCGTAGATTACTGAGGTAGCGGCCATTGATGTTTATTCCCTTATATTTCCAATTTAGGTTTTTAAAAACGTCCTCCAAAACTAAGGTGAACAGTTTGGGTGATAAAGTATCTCCCTGTTTGACTCCCCTGTTTAGTGGTACAGGGTTCGTGTGTTCATTTTCATTTAGGTAGTATGTAGCTGTAGCTTGGTTCATAGTTTCTTTTATTAAGTTAATATATCTGCTGTCTATTCTACAATTTTGCATTGCGTTTATTACGGCCGTGTGTTCTATGGTATCGAAAGCTTTTTCATAGTCTACAAATGCAAGGAAAACTGGAAACTTGTATTCGTTACATTTTTCTATTAATATTTTTGTGGTTAACAGGTGATCGGAAGTTGAATAGCCTTTTCTAAAACCTGCCTGTTCATATGGTTGGTATTCGTCTAATTTCCTTGTTAGTCGAGTAGTTATGACTTTGGTGAGTATTTTAAACAGGTGTGACAATAGGCTGATGGGTCTGTAGTTTTCCAATTTTCGACTATCACCTTTCTTGTGCAATAAGATTACTTTAGAGTTGTTCCAGCTCTTAGGGACTTTGCCCTGATGTAAACAACTGTCCACAAGCTTAGTTACAATTGCAATTAGTTCCTGACCTCCTTCTAATATCATATCTGTGGTAATACTATCTTCTCCTGCAGCTTTATTTCTCTTCATGTTTTCCAATGCTGTAGTTACCTCTGAAATTGTTACTTTTGGCATTATTTCTGATCCAACATTTTTTATTAATTTCCGTGCTGGTCTCATCTCATCATCTTGTTGATGTGATCTGTAAAGTTCTGTGTAAAATTCTTCTATTCGTGTCAGTATGTTTTCTCTACTTGTGATTTCATTTTCGTCTTTTCCTATTAATGATATCATCTGACGTCGTCCTAGTGTCGGTCTGAGACATTTCATACTCTTATTTTTTTCAATAGTTGTTGTTATTAATTTTTCGTTTTCTTTTCTTTTTTGTTGTCTGATTCCTTTTCTAATCTGCCTATTAAGTTCTCTATATTCGTCGGTTCCCCTTTTGTTAGATTTATTTAAGATCTTCCTTCTTTCTATTTGTTGTAATATTTCTTTGTCTAATTCATTGTATGTTGTTTTCGGTTTTTTCAGTTGCAGAAGGCTTTTATTCACTGTTTCGGTAATAAGGTTATTCAAATCATCAATATCATTGGAGTTTATCTGCTGCATGCTAACTTGATTTAATGCATGCACTATCTTTTTATTAAATTCACTATTTTTGATTTCTTCAGATGTCCATGTGTATCTTTTTTCATGTATTCTTTTTCTTTCTAGTTTTTTGTTAATTACTAGTTTTGTTCTTATTAGTCTATGATCGCTTCCTAGGTCAAACTGATTTAATACTGATACGTCTTCTACTAGGTTTCTATTCTTCGTTAAGATATAATCTATTTCATTCTTTGTCTTTTTATCGAACTTATCCATGTCCATTTTCTGCTTGGTTTTTTATTGAAAAAGGAGTTCATTGAGTACATGTTATGTTCATTCATGAAATTGAGAAGCATTTCTCCTCTATCGTTTCTTTTCCCGTAGCCATAGTTACCAATTAAATGTTCATAATCTTCCTCTTTTTTGCCCAATTTAGCATTAAAATCTCCTAATAGTATTTCGTAATTTGCTTTATTTGTTTAATGCTTATAACTAACAAACTAATAAAGATTTTTTTAAAAGCGTTTAAAAAATCAAACCAACCAAACTTCGGAAAATTAAAATCAATCCATTAGAAGCCAAAATATTGCAAATTTATTATTAAAAAATAACAAAATATCAACTAGGTATATCTATGATGACCATATGAGGAGCAGACTTTCAAATCGCACTTTGTCCATATTTTCACTTTTTGACTTAGAGGTGGCGTTAGGATTAGTCAAAACATCATTTATTAATTTACATACTCCTAGATATTCTAAACGTAATATTTCACGTATATTTTTGGCTTCAAAAATCACTTAGACAAACAAAACGCATTTTGTCCAGTAGCGAGAGACAAACAAATAGCGCTATTTTGCTTGCATTGCTTTTTTACTATTTAACGACTTTATTTTGTTGTGAGACGTTGATTTAGGAATCAACAGTATCTGATATTATTCGTGCTTAATAGGTTGTTTTTATAATAATAGGTGATAATAGTATTAAAATGAGTGGAGGTGAGCATATTGTAGGTGATACAAATAGAAGAACGAGAAAAAGAAAAATAAATACTACGGCAAAAGAACGTAAGAGAGAAATAAGGTAAACTACAGGTTATGTTGTGTTTTTGTGGTTTAACTTGTTTTCTTTTAGATATTCAGATTTAGATCCAGAGTTATTAAATTTTAAAAATAATTGTGTTCACAAATCAAAAAAATTTGCATGAACAGATCTTTTGTTGGCCGACATAAAAATTATTAGACAAAATTTCTATGATAATGAAGAAAAGAACAAAAATGCTCAGGATAACAAATTAGCACAGATGATGAATATTAAGGAAATAAAAAGGCAAAGGAAGAGAAAGAATGGTAAATCACATGATTTTCACACAGAATTTTATGTAAGTTTTTATTTAAATAAACCAAGCTTTAGCATCAGTACATATTTATTTTTCGATTACACTTTGTAAGGTCTCTGATTGAGTATTTTTTAGGTTTGGCATAATAGCAAGAAAATCTTTGTTTGCCAAAAATTATTTTCCTCTATTTTTAATTGTGGTCCAAGAAGAATTCATACGATAGTGAGAAAAAAGATGCTTGGCACTAGTATAAAAGACAATCGTGGTGGAGACAGAAAGTCCAAGAAAAATGCGCTTAAATTAGAAAGTGTCATGAAATTTATTTCGTCTTTGAAGGGCCATGAAAGCCACTATGGTAGAGGCAAGTCAAGAAGAATCTATTTGTCATCTGAGTTAAACATAAAAAAGCTGTGGGAGATGTATAATGATCAGATTCCAGATAATTCACTCCAAACAAACTACAAGTACTTTAGTCGAATTTTCAGCAATAAGTTTAATATAGGTAGATATTATTAAAAAAATGTTTTTTATTTTTTACTAAGTTGCCCGTTTGTTTTAGCCTTTGGAAGTCCAGCTACTGATGTTTGTGGCTTTTGCATAAGAACAAACACTGAGATAAATACCACCAAGGATGAAGAGCAAAGATTAAAATTAAAAATGGATTTAACTATTCATAAGACGCGAGCAAAGCAGTTTTTTAAATCAATGAAAGAGGAATCTGCTGATAGCGTGACATATTGCTTTGATCTTCAACAGGTCCAAAATCTTCCAAAGGCGCCTATTACGGAAGCATTCTATTCTCAGCAACTGGCTTTTTATGCATTTTGTGTGACAGATATTTTAACAAAAACTCCTGTTTTTTATACATGGCTTGAGCATGAAGCAGGAAGAGGTGTGGTAGAAATAAGTTCTGCGTTGACTGACTTTCTAAAAAAGACTGATTTTGACCCAGATATTAAACATTTAAGATTGTTTTCGGACGGATGTGGGGGTCAAAATAAAAATTCCCACATGGTACATGCACTCACCTTGTGGCTTTTGAATAATGCCCCAAAAACTATTCAAACACTTACGATGACATTTCCCGTTCGTGGCCATTCGTTTATGCCAGCTGATCGAGTTTTTGGTCAAGTTGAGCTAGACTTACGTGCCCATGCTTTTATAAAGTCACCAGAAAAATATTATGAAATCTATTCTAAGAAAGGACAAGTGCGCAAGCTGGGATCTGATTGGACTTTGTATGACATAAAACATGCAGCACTTTCACTCAAAAAAGTTATAGGTATCAGTGAAGCCAAAAGAATAATCATAACTCGAGGCAAACAAACTGCTGGGGAAAGTAAAATCTTGTATAAAACAGAGGTTTTATACAGAAATGATGACAATTCTAAAAAGTTTTCAAGTTTAATTCAACCAAAGAAAAAACTAAGTGACATAGTACTGCTGGAATTGCCAACGAAGCATGCTGTTAAGAAGAAAAAACTGGATAGCTTATCAAAATTTTTAGTTAGTCTATCAGGCAAAGAATGGGCATTAGATCCAGAATTAACTTGGTTAGATCCAATTTTGAAGGATCAGTATGGTGAAAATGTAATTGAAAAGGACCAGACCTGCGATCAATGTGAAGATGGAGAAGAATGCTGCTGTCTTCTGGAGGACGACATACATGTCATATGATTTTTTTTACTACAGATATTGCTTTACAAACACGAATTTTCAGTTCATATTTTGATTTTAATCACTTAGGGAAAATAAAACCACATTTTGTCCTTCAAAGACAATCAAATGGCGTTTTGTCCATCATTAAAATTTTTTTTTTTGAAAAAACTAATAAAGCTTGTTGTTTCTTATAAATAGGGTAAGTTGATAATAAAAAATTACATTTTTTCATATTTTGTGTTTTATTTTTAACTTTATTAATAATCGAGTAGCAGTTTTTCTCATTTCCTGAAAAATTTTAAAAATGGACAAAGTGCGATATGACAAGTCTGCTCCTCATATGTACTTTTTTTAGTAGGACAGTACTTTCTTTTCAAACGCTGTCCTATTGTACTTTATAATTTATAAAGTACACATAAATGTACTCTTTTTCTTAATTACACAAAATGAAGTCCTACTTTTTGTCCAAACAAAATATAATTATGGTTCGATTGGATTCAAGAATCGATCTTTTGCGGAAGAATCAGAATCTATCTTTAGCAACAATCGATCGGCGCAGGAGTCACTTGTGACTCTCGTCGCCGTGTCATCGTCTAGTTTGGTCATGGACTTATAAACACAGATCTGTTTTCTGTGTTTATACGTCCATGAGTTTAGTTTATTACCGATACGCCCATCTTCCTTTCATCACTGTCGATTTCATTTCGCAGCCAGATCTTATTATCTTATTTATTTAGTAAAAATATATATCTCGTCGTATGTTTATGTTTATTTGTTACTTGTGCGCTCACTATTGATTAGTCTATTAACGTTTTGTCTTAAATTCCGGCAGTTTTTCTCGTTTTTTATTTCATCATGTCACCGCCTAGAACAAAATGCCATTTTATCGTCGAGTTGCAAGCAGAGTATCCTTTTATGAAACAAAAATCAAATGTTTCACCGCATATTGTGATTTGCCAAATTTGTAAAAGTGATGTTGATATTTCTAACAGTGGTCGCAGTAATATTTGTATTTGTAACATTTGTAAAAGAAAAAACACATGTTAGCTGCTAATGCGAACTAATGCGATACTGCTAAGAGCAGCAAATTGGAAACCTTTGTTAAAAAAGAAAATTTAAGTTCTAAAAATATGTTGATTGTTGCCAAGGAAGGTACTTTTGCTTACCATACAATTAAGCATTTGCAAAGTTTCAGATCCTCAGACTGCACGTCTAAACTAATTGTAAGCATGTTTGAACCTAAATTTGCGGCAGCTCGAACCAAGACTGAGGCGATTTTAAAAAATTTTTTAGCTCAAAAGGCTCAATCTCAATTAGAAATTGACCTTCGAAAAGCAAATTTCGTCAGCATCACAATCGATTCGTCGAATCATAGAGAAATTAAAGTTGTGCCCTTAATGGTATGATATTTTGAAGGAGAAAATGGTGTCCAAGTAAACTTACTTCAGTTACGTGACTTAACTGGTGAAACATCAGAGCAGTTAAAAGATTACGTGGTCAATGTTTTGAACCACCATAATCTACTACAAAATGCATCGGAATGTCTGCTGATAATACTAAAACAAATTTTGGTGGAATGAGAAGAAAAGGAATGAACAATATATTCAGCAAATTAAATGCTCCTCGTGATAAACCCGTAATTGGAATGAGTTTTGTGGCACACATTTTCAATAACTGTTTACAAATTGCGACGGACGTCTTACCAACATCGAGGTTATTGCGGTCAAGATTTTTAAGTATTTCTATATTTTTACAGTCAGAGTGAAGAAACTAAAGCGGTTTTGCGATTTTGTTGATATCGAGTACAAAAAAATGTTGTCGTTTTCAAAAACAAGATTTTTGATCCTAATGCCAGCCATTGAACGAATTATACAAATGTTCGAACCCTTGAAAGCATATTTTTTATCGATTGATAATTGTCCAACAGTTCTAAAACAGTTTTTTCAAAATCAGTGAAGCATGGATGTGTTTTGTACATAACATTGCGTCTCTCTTCCACAAAGTGATTTTAGATGTAGAAGGTGACAAAATTTGGAGTATTTCGAACTCATAAATAAGCTTCAAAATCTCTTAAATGAGTTACTTTTGCCACTTAAAGTTAGAGAGTTACTTTCAAAACTTGAAAATATGGAAGACCTTGACCTTAGTGTGAATTATCTGGATATCTTTATCACGCATGTCAAACAGTTTTATTCAAATTGTGTAACATATTTGAAAATCCGGAGTGAAAATTTAAGTGAACTAAAGCTATTCGGATGGGTTAACTTGAAAAAACAAGTTTCTTGGGCTGGAATTTCATCGTCGTGTGAGGCTTTCAAAGATTACATAGGTCCAATATTGAATCAGGACGAACTGTTTGATGAAGTTAGTCTAATACGAACCTACGTTACAGATAAAATCGCACACTGGAATTCGAAAAATATTAGGACCCTTAAGCTAGCGGGGACAAATGAGCGGAATCCAATAAAACCTACGTAATATTTTTTCAACCCATTTTCCACTAATTTATTACCACCCTAATAATTTTTCACCATTAAGCCAACCTTAAGGGGAGCGATTCTGCTGGCTTAAGGTTCAAGCTAGCAGAAAATTAATGTTTTCATGGCCTATTTTAATTACAATTTTTTTCGATGGCTTTATACTATGCTGAAGCTATGTACATGTTCTATTGTTTTCTTCATGAAAAATGTTGTTGACCTTTTATTTGCTCCTTCACGCTTACTATGTGTATGTATGTTTTACTACTTTTATTGATTTGACTGAATTTTCAAATCTTTCACTATTTATCATATTATTTATCTATCTATATAATTGAATGCTGCTTGAATATTTATAAACGTCCAGTAGAGATCTTCCGTTTCAATGTTCCTCTCGATAATGACTCTTAATATATTGATGTTATCTATTGTTGATGAATTTGATTTCAAATACTAATAATATTGGAGCAGATATTAATGCCCATTTATCCATAAAAAATGTTTGCTCTTTATTCTATAGAACGATACCCTGTAGCAGTTTAGAATCAACCGAACGCAGGAACAAACGAACCAAAATAGGAACATTTATTTAGAGATTCATTACAAAGAAGTTGCTAAGAATTTAAGCAAACACATAAAACAAGATTTCTATATCAGTTAACAATGTAACTCACATTTATTTGTCTTGAATGGTGTAGTATTCACATGAGACCAGTAGCGTAACGTGGGCAATTTTTTTATCCGTATCCGGCTAACTATCTATCGACCTATGAGATGCTTTTCCAAAATCGATAAATGCAATATGGATTTCTTGGTTAAATTCTTGGTGATAGATTATATACTGAAGAAACCGGATGAAGCAAAATAATACTTCTATCTATATCTAAAAAGGTGTTAATAGGAGATTTTACCATGATTATATCTAAAAATAGGGAATACACACCAACCATTATAAAATACAGTTTACATGAAAAGTTGAACAATAACGCAATGCTCCTGATATAGTTGGTAGCGTCAATGAACATGATAATTTGAATCGCATGCATGCTTAAGGATTAGCATACAGGAACGTATAAAAGACTTGTCAGAAATGTGAAGAAATATGGAATCCGGAAACATGGCCATCCGATTAGAGCAAATCCGGGTTTATTGTGATCTATTAGAAATGAGTATGAGACCAACAGATCGTATTAGTTATAGAACAAATAGTTCTAACATCACATGCAAGTAAAGTTCTCCTTAATACCATTAGTGAAAAGCTAAAAGTGTTTTTGCTAATCCAAATTTTGGAAGAACAAACCAGGTTTACCCAAGTAAAAGGAACTTGAGAAGAAACCTTAAATGTCCGTCAAATTGTCGAGAAAACACGCGAATACTCTGATCAATTTAAGATTCGGAGGGAGTTCGCCAATTATGTGTATTTCCTCTAGCGACTGCTATTTAATATATACATATTTAGACTGTTATATTTTTATACTATAAATAATGATATTAATACTTGATCTATCGCAATGATCTACTTGCTAAAAAAAAAATTATAAATTTACATGGAAAAATGATTCGTATAATAAAACGAAAACTCTAATACTTCTATTTGAGATTTTCTTTTCTATACAACAATAAATAACCAAATGCTTGGTAAATCAAATAGTAAACTCCTGGCCTTTGATGCATATAAATTATCTTACAAAGTTTGTTTCCAAATCTTCCGGAAGAAATCATCATCATCATTGGCTCCACAACCCATGATGATTAAACCACAACCCTTAACACATGACCAAAATATTGCATTTTCCTCTCTTTGATTATTCTTAGTAATTCTTTTTGTTTACACATTCGACGAAGTACTTCAACATTAGTAACTCTTTGTACTCATGGAATTCTCAACATTTGTCTGTATATATACATCTCAAAGGTATTTATTATTTTTTCTATTTCAGAGTCCATCGTCCAACTTTCACAGCCATACAGTAAGACAGAAAAAACGTAACATCTAATCATTCGGATTCTAAGCTGCAGACTAAGGTCTGTAGCTTGTTCGATTCTTGATAGTATTTCTTTTTTTTTATTACACTGACCATTAATATTTGCTTCCAAATATTTTATGAATTTACCTGTTCTATCATTTGAGCATTGGCATACACATATACGTTTATTGGTGTCTTTGAAAATACTAAAGTATTAGTTTTGGAAACGTTTAGATGTAAACCGAACATTTCGCTGTGGTGAACTACCGCATTTATTATATTTTGTAGTTCTTGTGCGTTGCTTGCTATTAAGACAGTATCATCAGCATAACTTATGTTGTTTATGCTGATTCCGTTAATCTCAATTCCGCCTTGAATCTGGTCTAATGCTTCTCTGAATATAGACTCCGAATACAAATTAAACAGTAGCGGTGATAAGACGCAACCCTGTCTCACTCCTCGTCGGATTTGTATATCTTCGAATGTTGTGTGCTCTATTTCCATTGTTGCCGTTTGGTGCCAGTATAGTTCTTAGATAATTCTCAAGTCATTTTCGTCAACTCCAGTTGTTCTTAGAATTTAGATCATCTTTTGATGGTTAACACAGTCAAATGCTTTTCGATATTCAATAAAACATGCATATACATCTACATTCATGTCTCTGCATAGTTGCGTTAACACATTTAAAGCAAAAAAAAACCTCTCGGGTTCCCATCTGGAACTCGCACTTCTTGTAAATTCGTGTATGAATAAATCTGCGAAAAGTTTTAAGGACATGAGACATCAAGCTTAATATTCGATAATCATCGCATTGTGAGAAATTTGATATTTTTGGTAATGCTACGAATGTTTATTTTAGCCAGTCTTTTAGTTTTTTACCTGTGTCATATATCTTATTTAATAGTACAATACTTGCCTAGGATAACGGATTAGGGAGGATATAGCATCATCCATTTACTTTTTTTAATCAAAACTTTTTTATCCCAATTTTGTATACAATTGTTCACATTTCAAATAATTAATAGTTATATTTTAATATAAAAAATAAAATAATCAAAATTATTCTTCTCAGTAGAATAATATGAATTAATTTGATTTATTAATAAAATAAATATATTTTTATTTGTGTTCTTGTTCGCCCAAAACGCTTCTATTAACAAATATGTACGTCACTGTGCCGATTGGGCGACCCCACGGGGCTAGTTGCTATTGTTAAAACTTGATATGAAATATTAGCAAACAAGGATCCTTCCGTATTAATATTAATCTCGTCAATGTATAAGGCAATATTTTTGTTGGGCTAAAAGGCATTGTATGGAAAATAGAGGCCAAATGTAACGAATATTTGAGCAAACCAAACACTATTTGTAGGTACAAAAAAAAGATTTGTTGAAAAAATTTTTTTTTGTTTTAATCATAACAAATTGGTCTGTCAGGCTGAGATAACCTAAGAGACTAGACTGATTACTTGTTTAGTTTCTGGCTGCATGGATTAATCCTAAAGCTAAAAAAACATTGATTACCCTAAGTCTCAATAGGAAGAGCAAAAATTCAAAAATGCCAAAATGTAAAACAATTTCATGAATATTTCCTTAGTTATAATTTGTGCTGAATGGGTTTATATGGTACTTCCGAATTATTAATCCTTTACAAATTAATATAATGCGATTATAAGCCTAACATAGTTATTCCGTTTACATTAATAAAGCAATTCTTAACTCATACTGCTTTGGATAGGTTAAAAAATATTACGCTGAAAGTATGACCATAACAATACAAGTAGACATGACCCTCGATTACTACAGTATTGATTTTGCGTTTGTCAATGTGTTGTTCCTCTATCACGTTACCTCAAACAGACTGAGTATCTTTCCTTATCTAGTTTTATTTACAGATCTCACGCGACATTTGGTGTAAATAGGACAAATGCCCAACGGCTTGCCGTATTGTGGTTTGTCACAAAAGGGGTAGGTAATTTTTAATCCAACTAATCCTTTTGAAGATGCTGTGTACTACCGATAGGATGAAAAGAATAAATAAAAGAATAGAAAACCATCAAACGAATTTATTTACATGAAAATTATCAAGAGATTTAAGTTAGTTGTATTATATATTATGATATGTAAAATCGAGAAAAATATTGGTTTGCTTAAAATATTTCAAAGTTCAAAAACATTAAATTAATTCAGATAAGTCAAACAATAAACTACAAACATTTCGAAGAATGAAAGTCTTTTAATTTTGGATTACCTGTATTTAACAAAACTAAGATATGCATAAATTATTTTCTTTGTTAAAATATATTTGTATGACGTGAATAAGCTTAAGTGAAATAAAAGACAATTGAACCGGGTTTTCCAAATACATTAGTGCAGTGATTAGGACAATAGAATAGATTTTAGAAAGATAGGTTTTTGTTAGTTTTTAAGAATTGTAGAAAAATATTATTTGTAAATAAGTTTTAGGAAATTTTATAATTATAGGTAAAAATTTGTTTGTTATCGAAATGAAAAAATGGGAGAATTGTGACGAGCTTTTGATTGGCGGAGATTGAAAAAGGTGGGATAGGTATGTAGGAATGAAAGTTTAGCTAGATTTTTGAGAAAAAAAGATAGTCAGTTGGTTTCCAAGGGTGCAAGGCGAACGGCCGTTGTTCTCGGGTAGTTTCCCAGAGGTAGGAAGCAGTAGCAGTGAAAGTTTGTGAGTTTTCGTGTAGTTAGTGTATCTGACAGAAGCTGATCCAGTAAAAGATTGTAAGTTATATTTTCTACTTATATTCCAAGAGTCACTGTTCAGGCCAACGAGAGATTCAGTTTATCGTAAAGAAAAGATATTCCAAGAGTCATTTTTCACTCAGGCCAACGAGAGATTCAGTTTATTGAGAGAAGAAGAAGCTAGCATAATTTAAACGATTCGTGCATTTGAAGGAGATCATTAAGGACGATAAACTTGCAATAATTTGTTGTAAGATTGCTGATTACCTAGGAGCGGCTACGAGTAAATAGTATAGTCTACAAGGAACAAGGATTTGGACCACTCATCATTAGAGAGAGATAGTTTTGTTTTCTGCAGTTTTTCTTTTATTGATAACACAATTTTTACACTTAATTTAGAAAAGATATATAATATATTTTGATTAGGAGATTTAGAATAATATTTGGATTTTGAGATTTCAACTAATATTGTTTGTACCAGTAATTTTGAAGGTTCACGTACGTAGAACAAAATTTTGAGAATCATTATATGAGATTTTGTTTATTGAAAACATTTGAGTGTGAATTTTATTTCATTATTTTTATTTCAATATATAACGTTAGATCCTATATGTTTTTTATTATTCCAGTATTCTTTGGACCTTACCTTTCACATGTAGTAGCATAGATATTGAAGCACGAATATACCCTGAGATAAGAGAATTAAAAGGTGTGATAGAATCATAGTCATATCATTAAAATAATTTTAATTAATTAATTAATTAGCTAATTAATTGCTTGGCGCACTAAGACATTGAATATCACAAATATATATATATATATATATATATATATATATATATATATATATATATATATATATATATATAAAATATATTAATATTATTATTTATAAGATATAATTTTGTGTTATTTATTAAATGTTCATAATTATTTTAGGCTTTTGTATTTCAAAATAATAACTACAATTAAATCACAGTATGACCGAGAACTGCCAATTTTAAAATACGTTAGTGTCATGTCATGGTCATGTCTAATTGGCAAATTTCTTATGTGTTTGGTTTATACCCTGGTATATGTGAGTTCGAATCCCAATATGAATTTCCTTTTTTATTTTTGAAAAATTTAAAATCCTCACGTTAATCTTATTAAATATATGTAATATACGCAAAAATGATAAATTTTAAAATAAAATAAAAATTTACAACATAATCCGAGTTGTTGGTTTTTTATTTTTATCTTCCACAAACATTTTTTGAAGTTATACTTCTATAAGCGCGTTCGACGTTGAAAATGTGTGTGTATTCGTATATATTGAGTGAATCGGCAAAATCATTACATATATAAGATATAGGTAAGAGAGAGACAGGAGATATATTTTCTCTCTCGAGAATAAAAATGTTCCTTTGTAAATATTGTTATGGATCAGTTTATCGATCAGAAATAGAATAAAGGGTTTTTTATTATTTTAATATACCGCGGGCACATAAGTTAAAATACAACCCTGTACTTATTTGTAATAGTTAGAATAAGAGAAAACATTGTTCCGTGACGGGACCCTAACGAGTTTTTCCGTGAAAGACTGAGTGAATAGTGAAAGGACAATGGAACCCGTATAATTATAGATTTAGGAATAAACTTGTAATTGTATTTTGCGGTGGGCATTTTTCGAAAGTAAATAAGAATTAGATTTAGATAAGAGATAACAAGAATTTGGAAACATATTTCTGTTGAAAAAGGCAAAATTGTTAATGGTTTCTGAAAAGTAATTTGAGTGAAAGTAATTTATTTGTTTTAAATATCATGTTGGAAATTTTCTAAATCGAAAATAAGTGGGAAAGATGAATGCTTATGATTGGTTAAAAAAGAATGGTGGAATGAGAGAGTTGAGAAGGTTGTCTGGGAGAGATTGAAAGATTATTATGTTACCGGCAGACCAGAAGAGAAGACGTGTTTTCGTGTAGTCAATCTGAGTACCAGTGTTTTCGTTTGTTAGTGAAAAAGGTGGAAGCTGAGAGCAGATCAAAATCGAGAAGATTAATACCTCTTTTGAGTCTGCATAGTCCACGAGATATAATTGAGAAAGAAAGGAGAATTTGTGAATAAAGAGTACCGGTCAAAAGAGGCTTGGGCTTGTGTTTTCGGAGGAGTAGTTTGCTGGTATGCGGTTTGGATCGATGCTGAGAACAGGAAAGATTTGATGGTAGCCGGACATAATCAATCAAGGAAGGAACTGTGGTTTGATCGAGAGGAGACATCATTGGTGTAAAAATAAAGGTCAGTCAAATAATTTGAATGAAAGAAAATTTTAAGATATTCTAAAGATAAAATCAAATATAAGCATACGAACTAAGATTCCAAGTTTCAAAGAGATATTTTTTTTGTGAATAAATTATATTTTTATATGGTCATTTTTTTAGTAGATATTATTATAAAACAGATCAATAGATAGTTTGTAATTAAAATTAA
The DNA here is from genome assembly GCA_918026665.1 of Diabrotica balteata. NCBI lineage: Eukaryota > Metazoa > Arthropoda > Insecta > Coleoptera > Chrysomelidae > Diabrotica > Diabrotica balteata. The sequence goes on from OU898284.1 coordinate 3,224,748, forward strand.
ATTTAGAGTATAGGAGTTTGTTGGGAAAGATAATTGTCCACAAAAGTTATTTATTAATATTCATCGTATTGCTTATTGAAAATAAATAATAATTTGTGTGCATATTTGTGTTGTTTTAATGTTAGTTCCGTTTCCTGTTCTATCCCGATTATGAGCAACTAGGAGATACTGAACCCACTAGAAGAGATATATAAAGTAAACTGATTAAAGTAATAATTAACAAAAAAAAGGCACCCTGAGAATTTTTAATAGTAATTGAATTGTATGACTCTGCATAAATTAGTGAATTAATTAATTAAATAATTGGATGAATTAAATTAGTGTTTATTAATAATAAAAACATCATAAAGCAGATCACAACAATATATTTAATATTTATTAATATTATTATAATGGTAAATTAAACATCTGCGTAATCAAGTTATGTATATGGTCATTTTTAAATACTTATGAATATTACATTTTCCTAAAACGAAACTGATGGGTGGGGATCAAATTCATATCTTCTATAATTGGTTTAAACCTCTTAGCATTGATTATAAACCACCACCACCATTGATTATAAACGGACAAAACGAGACCTGATACAGGCTTTTGAAACATTAGAAAAAGCCGCGAAGACAATGGGACTGCAGGTTAACGTATCTAAAACAAAATACATAAAGGTCACGAACAGCACACAAATAGCGGCACCTCAAGATCTGGTGACAGAAGCACACACATTCGAAGGGGTCTCGGAGCTTATATATCTTGTAAGGCAAACTAAATAACAGCAACCTAGTAAGCGTAGAAATTAAGAGAAGAATATACCTGGCGAACAGAGCTTACTTTGGACTAAAGCAATTCTTAATATCACATATAATTAGCAGAAAAACCAAGATACTAATATATGAAACTCTTATTAAACCTATCCTGACATACGCGTCAGAGACATGGACTATGATAAAAAGCGACGAAGAACTGTTAGACCGCTTTGAAAGACGAATGCTATAAAAAATGCAACATCGTCCGGTCTATTAAAATTAATAGACTAAGGTGGCTAGGACACCTTGAAAGAATGGACACTGGAGACCCCCAAAGACAGATATTCTATCAAGAGCAAGTAGGAACCAGGAAGAGAGGCAGGCCAAGATCTAGATTCAAAACTCAAGTCGAAGATGACTTGAGGAATCTAGGGTTCAGAAATTGGAAAGCCAGGGCGAAATATAGGGGGGAATGGAGACTAATTCTTGAACAGGCCAAGACACACCCATGGTTGTAGAGCCAAATATGATGATGATCTAGTAATAATATCAAAGCCAAGTGCTTTATTTGGACCTATGTTTGTTTTAATTTCGTCAGTTTGTTTTAACTTCTTTTGGCGAAGTGAATATATTTGTAACTGGAATGTCGCCTGTAAATATTCTACAAATATTTTTGCTTGTTGTATATTGTTTCGAGCTCTTCTTCTTCTTTGAGTACCGTGCCCAAGTTTTAGGCTTGGGTAGCTTCCATGACGATTGGCCGATATCGTTCTCGATCTTGCACAGCATGTAACAATTCATCTGCTGATAAGCCAGTCCATTGACGAAGGTTTCGGAGCCATAAGTATTTCTTTCTGCCAATTCTACTTCTTCCGTCGATCTTCCCATTGAGTATCAACTGCATTATCCTGTATCTGCTTTCTCTCATTATATGCCCCAGATATTCGAGTTTTCTCTTTTTTATCATTTTTATTCACCTTCACCTTGACCTACTCTGTTCAAGACTTCTGTGTTTGAAATGTGTTGAACCCATGATATTCTAAGCATTCTACGATATAACCACACCTTGAAGGCTTCTAATTTGTTCATCATGTTAACCTTCATAATCCAGGTTTCACAACCATACAGTAATACAGGATACACATAACATTTTAGGAACTTAATTCGCAGTTGTAAGTTCAGCTGAGAATTGCTCAGAATTGATATAAGTTTCATAAATGCTCCTCTTGCAATTTCTATACGGAGTTTTAATTTCTTCATCCGGATTTAGTGTCTCGTTTATCCAACATCCTAGATATTTAAAATGGTTAACTTTTGTTATCGGTTCATTATTGACAATTAGTTGTATAGCGCCGAGATCTTGTTTACTAACCACAAGCAGGTTACCTGGCAAGCTAAATTTAGTCCTAATCATCATCATCACTGGCTCGACAACCCTTTTTGGGTCTTGGCCTGTTCAAGGATTCTTCTCCATTCTGACCTGTTTCGTGCTTTTTTTTCCAGTTTTTAATTTTTAATGTTGTTATATCATTTTCTATTTGTTCTACGTATCTCAGCTTCGGTCTTCCTCTTGTTCTTTTTCCTACTGGCACTTATTTGAATATTTTGTTTGGTATTTCGCCTTCTTCCATTCTTTCCACATGTCCAATCCAACGTAGCCTTCCTATTTTAATGAATGTTATGATATCTGGATCCTGGTATATGTTGTATAGTTCAAAGTTATACCTTCTCCGCTAAATCCAGTTTTCTTTTGTGCCCTTATATATGTGGCGCAAGATTTTTCTTTCAAATGTGGCTAATAACGTTTCCTCCCTTTTAGAGAGTGTCCAGGTTTCTGAACCGTATGTGAGTACCGGTCTTATTAAGGTTTTGTATATTTGGCATTTTGTTTTTTCTGGAGACGTTATCTGATCTTAGTTACCTCATTAAGCCATGGTAACATTTATTGGCAATAAATATTCTCCTCTTCACTTCCTCTGCAACGTTGTTATCAGACGTAACTAGGGATCCTAAGTATGTAAAGTTTTTTACCGCCTCAATGTTGTATTCTCCTATTGTTAAATTTGGCAGCTGCCTTATTTGTGCGTTTTTATTTGCAGGCATATATTTTGTTTTTTGTCTGATTGATTTTAAGACCACTATTTTTTGCAGCTCGTTCTATTTGAGTGAATGCCTCTATCATTTCTCTTCTTGATCTTGCGATTATGTCAACATCATCTGCAAATGCTAGTACTTGCACGCTTTTATTAATTATTGTTCCTCGGGTATTAACTGTTGTGTCTCTTATTATTTTTTCAAGTATGATGTTGAATAATATGCATGATAGAGCGTTCTCCCTGGCGTAGTCCCTTCTTCACATCTATTGTTTCCGTTAATTCGTTTTGTATCCGGATTTTACTTTCTACTTTTAGTGTTTCTTTTATCAATTCTATTAGCTGTGTTGGTATATTAAATTCTTTCATTGCTTTTGTTAGGAATTCTCGGTTTATATTGTCATATGCGCTTTCGAAGTCTATGAAGAGATGATGTGTGTCGATGTTATATTCACTTGTTTTTTCTAGGATCTGTCGCAGAACAAATATCTGGTCTATTGTTGACTTCTGTCTACAGAAGCCACATTGGTATTTGCCAACTATTTTTTCAGCGTATGGTCTAAGTCTTTCATACATTACGTTGGACATTATTCTGTATGCCGCATTCAACAGCGTGATTCCACGGTAGTTTTCACATTCTAACTGGTTTCCTTTTTTATATAGTGGTACAATAATGCCGCTATTTCACTCCTTTGGTAGCTGTTTATTCAACCATATCTTTCTTATCAGCTCATGTATGGCTTTAAGTAATGCGTCTCCTCCTTCTTTCAGTAGCTCCGATGATATTTGATCCGATCCCGGCGATTTATTGTTCTTTAATTTGTCCACTGTTGTTCTAATCTCTGCTATTGTTGGTGGACTCTTTTCTCTGTTGTCTGCTTGGTCTAACGGTATATCAGGGTTCATCTTCGTCCTATTCACCCCAAGCTTTTTCCTTAAAATGTTCTGTTCATCTTGTAAGTATCTCTTGCTGTTCTGTCAATATATTACCCTCCTTATCTTTACACATCGTTGTTCTCGGTTTGAACTCTTTTCTGCTTTTGTTGAGTTTCTGGTAAAATTTTTCTTGTCTATGTATTCTCTCTTCTTTCTTCGGTGAATTTTCTTTTCTTTAATTTAGTCCTAATAGAGTAAAATAATTACAAGAGCAAGAGGCGTACCTAAAATGTAACAAATTGTTGTTAAACGTTACAATAAAACATTTTTTTCTTAAATATTTCAATTATTTTATGTTATTTATTTATTTTATTGAAAAGTATTTTTTTGTAGTTACCAACGGGTTTTCCCGTTTTGTCTATTGATGGATTAAAATTCATTTTCATGAGAGGAATTATCTGAAATTATATTTCCGCCTAAAGGAACTAAATAAAATATTCGCGAAATAAGCATTCTTACTAAAAAACCTAAATTAAAAGCGAAATTTTTATAATTAAGACTTTATATATTTATAGTTGTAAGTAGCAGTGTATGTAATCCATAGAAATAATATCAAATAAATTGTAATTAAGATTTGCCAAACCTGTCCTCAACAATAACAATAATTGACTAATGCAACATCCACATCCCATCAAAAATTGGCACTTAGCGTGTGGGAAACAGGGAACATTCCCAGCGGGAAGCTAGTAAAAGGGCATATGTTGGCCACGTGACCTTTAACAAGGTTGCGCTGCTTGTCGAAAACAGCAGCATCAAGACGCGTGCACGTTCGCCTAATTGGGCGTTTATCCAATGTTAGTTCCTCTGTAACACGACTGTTATCATTGATGGTAAATAGAAAGTGAATGCACAGCTAATTTCAAGTGAATGTTTGGGTTGCAACCAAAAAATCTCGTTTGTGAAGTGTTTCTTTTTACGACTAATGTGATTTATATATAAACACTCATTATCGGCAAATGTAGGAACTGTAATCAATAAATGTATCTATCAAATCATATTTAAAAAAAATTAATTATTTTGTTAGTTTGTCAATTAATAAATAATATGGTATAATAATGTATCTTAGACTCTTAACTCTTAACCATTTAACGGACAAGAAACGCATGTTCCATTTTTCTGATATTGTATTACTTTATGTAGGTCACTGGCGGATAGAAAATTGAATGATCGGACGACATAAGCAAAAGTTATAAAATGGCAATATTAAGCTTTTATAAAGACCTCCTCTAAAAAATGTGCCAATTCGACCGACAAAACCATATAAGTCAATCTATACAAAATGGAATACGGCCGGTTTGCGCTCGACTGTTTTGCGCCCTTACCTGAAATCGACCGGTTTGCGCTTTGCAATTTTCATAATTCTTCTTCTTTAAGTTCCATCTTCTATCGAAGGTTGGAAATCATCATGGCTATGCGGACTCTGTTGACTGCCGCTCTAAAAAGTTCTACACTACTGCATTCAAACCATTCCCTTAAGTTCTTAAGCCAGGATATTCTTCGTCTTCCCACATTTCGCTTTCCTCGGATTTTGCCCTGCATAATAAGTTGTAATAATGCGTATTTTTGCCCTCTCATCACATGTCCCAAGTACTCAAGTTTTCGTCTTTTAATAGTTAATATTATTTCCGCCTCATTTCCTATCCTTCTAGTTACTTCCATGTTTGACATTCTTTGAATCCATGATATTCGTAGGATTCTTGTGTAACACCAAAATTCAAAGGCGGCCAGCTTATTCAGATGAACTTGTTTTAGTGTCCAAGCTTCCAGACCATAAAGAAGAGTAGAGAACACGTAACATCAAAGCATTCTCAGGCGTAGTTCTAACCTTATATCCCGACAACAAAGAAACTTTTTAAGTTTAATAAATGATGTACGTGCTATTTCAATACGTGTCCTAATTTCTTTGGTTTGGTCTACATCTGATGTTATCCATGTTCCTAAATATTTATAGTTATTAACATTCTCAATTGCAGTATCTTCAATAGTCAATTGGATATTTGCATGTGCAGATTTAGTCATGATCATGCATTTAGTTTTCTTTAAATTTATCTTCAGTCCGTACTCATGACAGCGTTCATTAAGGCGTTGCATTAGGTTCTGTAAATCATTGTTGTTATACGTAATTATTACTGTATCGTCTGCAAAACGTAAGTTATTCAAAACTTCTCCATTGATAGATATACCTTCTATTGAGTCTGAGAGCGCTTCTTGAAATACCGCTTCACTGTAGACATTGAAAAGTAGTGGGGACAGCACGCAACCCTGGCGGACTCCTCTCTGTATTTTGATATTTTCGGTGTTACTGGCTGTCAACTCTTACCTCGGCAGTTTGATTCCAATATAAATTAGATATAATTTTCAGATCACGACTGTCAATATTTTTGCTTTTTAATATATCTACAAGCTTTTTATGTTGAACTTTATCAAATGCCTTATCAAAGTCTACAAAACATAAGTACACATCCTGATTCATGTCCATGCATCTCTGAGCCAGCACATTCAAGCCGAACAAAGCATCTTTTGTACTCATACCATTTCTAAAGCCAAATTGTGTGTCACTAATCTCATATTCAAGAGTTTTAACAATTCTGCTGTGAATTATTTTCAAAAATGTTTTAAGTGTGGTGACTTATTAAAGCTATTGTTCTGTGGTCTGAGCAAGTTGTTGAACTTGGTTTTTTGGGAATTGCTACAAAGGTTGATTGCAGCCATTGTCTGGGGATTGTGGCAGTCTGATATATTAGATTAAAGAGTTCAACCATTACATCAATAACATCTTCATCGATGAGTTTTAATAATTCGATGGGCACCTCATCTGGTCCAGTAGCTTTACCCTCTTTTGTGTTTTTGATGGACATAGATGACTTCTTCTCTTAATTTTGGTGGTCCAGTATCCTCGGTGATTTCTAATGAGAGTTCTTCTCTTTCATCATTAAATAGTTGTTGAATGTAATTGGTCCAGTGACATAATCTCTCCTTCATATCAGTAATAATATCCCCTTTATCATTTTTAAGGATATTCGTTTTTGTACGCTTTCTAGAACCTGTCATTTCTTTGATTTTTTTGTGTAAATTAAAGCTATCGTACTTTTTATCCAGATCTTCTATTTCCTTGCATCTATCGGAGAGCCACCTCTCTTTTGCCTCTCGAATTTTCTTTCTGATGTTTCTCTGAATTTCTTTGTATTTATTCAGGTCTTTTGCTTTATGTTTTCTTCGTTCTTCCATGAGTTCAAGAATTTCTACTATCATCCAAGGTTTTGTTTTTTCTTTAAGTGGTTTGAGGGTTTCTTTTCCAACTGATACAAGGGCATGTTGAATTTTTCCCCATTTTTGGTCAATAGTTAGAGTTTCTGCATTATCTTCTTTGACTTTCCTTAAGCTCTCGTTTATTTTAAATTTGGTTTCCACATATGTGTTGTCTTGTTTGAGACGTCTTGTATCTATGATTTTCTTGGTGCTAGGGCTGTTGACCTTCTTTAGTTTCACTCTCATTGACAAAACAATCGGGTTGTGGTCGGAGGATATGTCCGCTCCTGGATAAGTTTTAGATGATATTATAGAATTTCTATATCTTCTGTTGACGATAATATAATCTATTTGATTTCTGACTATTTTGTTGTTATTGTCAGCTGGTGACCTCCATGTATATAGTCTACGTTTAGGAAGTTTAAACAAGGTATTTGTAATTATGAGTTCCTCATTGACACAGAAATCGACAAGCCTATCGCCACGTTCATTCCTTTCCCCGAGTCCATATCGCCCCACGCAATTCTCCACTTCTCCTTGGCCAACTTTAGCGTTCAAATCGCCATTATAATATTTATATCTTGTCTTTTAGTTAGTATTAAGACATTTTCATAATTTTCATAATAGAAATATCTAACTACTGTTTCCTTAATCGGCCGATTTGCGCTCTCTTGCAATATAATTTTAATTTCATTCTACAATAATAGTCTGGTGAACCTGCAATGAACAAACTAACATGTTAAATTAACAGAAACATCTTTTTCCTTTAGATTTACAAAAAAAATGTCAAATCAAAAATAACAAAATTATTAAATTTTTCTAATACTGTCGAACAACAGAGTGGTCTTTAATCTTTAATACCTCTGTTTATAATCCTTCTACCTGGAAGTTAATTGTTTAGATATAATTAGTAAATAGAATTCCCAAAATGAGAGATCGCTGGAACTAACTTTCCTTTCTACCTGATAATGCGAATTGGTAACTACTTAAGTCATTAACAAAGGGTATGGTAACAGAAAAATTACCTGAAAATTCTACGTGATAATGACCATATTGATGGTCAATCATTTCTATTGCGTTCTTTAAGATAGTAGGATCAAGAATTATTGTGAATCAGTGTGAGTTAGTGTGAGTGTTTTAAAAATAGATGTGATAATTATTGAAACTTCGAAGGGAAAACCATGTGCATTGTATAAAGGGTACAGTTTTCGTATAAAAAAAAAAACAAATAAAGATGGTTCGGTTTTTTGGAGTTGTTTAAAAATGTCGAGGCCACATAATTATGGATAATAATACAATAATTCAGGAAGCCGAACATCTATGTAAGCCGAGTGTTGCAGCGACAGAAGTGAAGCAGTGTGTCTTCAATGCTCGAAAAAGAGCTAGTGAAGACAATAGTTATGTGCCGATGTCAAAAATATATCAAGATGAATTCCAAATATTATATAATCAAGGACTGGATTTCGTGACAGACATCCCAAAATTCTCTCCAGTAAAAAGTGGTTTAAACGATTGTAGAAAACGTGCGCGTTCACAAATCCAGCGGCAGCATCCGAAATAGTATTTCCAGAAGAAATTATTAGAATGAGCTACAAAACGAAATTTTTATATATCGACAAGACCACTCTCTCAGGATACAGAATCTTGGTGTTTGCCAGCAACAAAACTAGGGAGATTTTGGTTAACAGTAAGGACACTGTATTTATGATAGAATATTCAAAAGCTGCAGTAAGCAATTTAGTCAAATATATACCGTTGATATTTGCGTTACTTCCTAACAAAACCAAAGAGACATACGATATGTTATTTACATCAATGAAAGAGAAACTACCAAATTAGAAACCGTATCTTATAAAATTGGATTTTGAACAGGTAGTGATTGGTGCCTTGGAAAATTATTCTTTCGAAGCCAAAATTTCTGGTTGTAATTTTCATTTCAATCAATGTATAATATGGAAAAATGTTCAAAATATTGGACTTGTTTCTGAATACACTGACAATGAAGAAATACGTTTGCATATAACAATGTGCGCTGCGTTAGCGTATCTACCCATAGACGATATCGATGATGGCTGGTTATGCATTCAAAAAACCTCTCCTATTTCTGAAAAAATGGAACAGTTTTATGACTACTTTGTCAAACAATGGTTAGAAAATACTCACATTACCAAGGAAATGTGAAATTGCCATGATCAAAGACATCGCAGTAATAACGTTTTAGAAGGTTAGAATGATCGTCTGAATACATTAAAAAGACCACATCCCAATGTATTCCAATTAGTGAAGTGCCTGGTTAAAGAAGCAGAATATTGTGATCAACTTTATGATCGATTTACTTTCAATCTAGAAGGAAAGTGGCGCAAGAAAACATATATTAATCTTGATGAAAAAATATCCAAAACTTTACAGAAATATAAAGATACAAGGGACTTAAGGTTGTGTTTAAGGACATTGGCATATATCCAGAAGATGCAATAAATAGACAATTTTTTATTCCTTTATTAGACTTATTCTATGTCTAGGACTGCTTGTAGCTCATTTTGATGTGGTAGCAGTCCATTAGCATTCCATTCCATGATCCGTAATTGCTTAGCCATTTCTAATTTTCGGTATAGCACTTTTAGCGCTATGTTCCAATCTGGTCACTTACTTCTCTATTTTAGTTATTGTGCCCTCTATCTTCTAATATCACTTTTAATGTATTATCGGTTTCTACTTCTTGATGCGACTGTTTTGTATTGTTTACTACATCACTATACTTTTTTATTTTCAGTGACAGCTTGCATTTTTGGTTTTTCCTTTACATTACCCCTTTGTGGAGGTTTTGGAGCACTTTCTTTACTTGTCCTCTGATTTCTCAGCTTTTGTATTTTTTTGGCTACATAACATCCGCGGTAATTTGCAGGATAACTTTCGCCATAATGGATGCATTTTGGTTTGTCTTCTGGTGGTTTCTTACAATCTTTTGTAAGGTGCTTACCAACACATCTTGCATCCTTGTTACAATGTTTCCATGTATGACCATAGGCCTGGCATCTTTTGCACTGCGATATCAGTTTTGCACTCTTTAATGTCTGGATTTCAACTCTCATGCTTGGTATATCAGTTATTCCAAAAACTTAGTATATTAGTTATTGTTTATATCTTCATCCTGTCTGAACGTCAGGACAAACATATCTAAAGAATTTTTAGTTCCTATTTTAATTTCTTGTCAGCTTGAATAGCTTTGTAGTCTCATATCCTGTGGCTGAAAAGTATGATGTCAGTTTTTTAATAACATCATTTACTGAATTTCTAATATATATTTGGTATTTCAGAATTTAATTAAAACCTTTATAGTTGATTTTCTTAAAAACTTACTTTTGTGGCATATACCGTTGTTTCTTCAAGGTCTGTAATTATTAGTTAGTCACCCCACTTTAGAAACACAATCGATGTGAAGACTATTTACATTTCATTTCAGCTGTTCAGTTACATATACGTTACGATTTCAAGACAAATTTAAATTAAAACTAAATTAATTACAGAATATTCGTACGGTCCCCCTGACAAGAAATACCAATGTCATTTTATGGATATTATCGTCCTACTACTACTAATACAAACAAGAGTTTGCACGTTATACAAATACGACATATTAGAATTCCAATCGCGTTAGTTATGGAGTAATCGCCTACGGTGATGAATAGTCTCACTTTAAGGGTTGTTTTATTAAAAGTTCGCCCCCTTTTAAACACTCACATTATAACCTGCTATATTGGACAACGATATACGTGAAATAAAAGCTTTAGATAATCTAAGGCATGACGAAATGTTTATATTAAAACATCTAATTACAAACGGGAAATAGAAATACAGCTGCTCATGTCTTCACGCCAATGTCGATGATTATTTAGGTGAGTTCCAATTTCAAAGAGAGGCATATCTGCACACACACACTTGTTTTAAGGATGATCCAATATACCGAGTGTCCAGAAAAACGAGCATATTCTACGTCGCTCCGGCAATCACATTTTAATACCCTACAGAATATTCTCACAGGTAAATTCGTTTCCGAGGCTGTACATTGTTTCTTTGAGCAGTATTTGTTTATAGTTTCAATACTTGTGTTAGACAAATAAAAAGGGAACAGTGGCAGAACTTCTCAAAACAAATGGAACACGACTTCTTCGGAACACAAAAAGAAATGTGGAGAATGATCATAGGACAAAGAAAAGAGATGAAGCAACTAATAAAAACGAAAGACATTTATTAGGAAATATGGGCAGACTACTTTCGATTCCTCTTTGCAAAGGTGACGTTAATGAACCACCAACACCAGAGGTGACGACAAACGAAGAGATAAATATTCCAGAATACCGAACGAACTTCTAAAGTACGAAGGCCCAGATCTGACCAAACAACTATTAAAACTACTCCAAAAAAATAATAAAACAAAACAGAATTCCTCAATAATGGAGAGCAAGCTTAGATCAAGCTAAGAAATCATTGGAATACAACAAACCGGCATATCTCTGTTTCGTGTACCTTAAGAAGGCATTTGAGCAGGTCAAATTAAAAGACGTTATCCATTTATTGTGCGCAAGGGAGGTACCTCTAGAAATACGATCGAAATACCGATCGCTAAAAGTAGAAGAAGAACTAACCGATCCTATTGAAGCTGGCAATGGGATAATTTGATAAAGTACCACATGGGAAACTAATCGATATCCTAAAAACATCAGAACTCGATGGTAAGGATATAAGACTGATCTTAAAACTTATATCTCTAACAAAAAGCAACAGTACAATTAAAAAATGAACTGTCCGAGATCTTCACAGTCGAAAAAGGAGTTAGAGAGAGTTGCATATTGTCACCGATATTATTTAACATATACTCAGAAAACATCTTTAGAGAGGCCATACAAATGAAAAACTTATAAAAATATTAAATATGCAGATAATACAGTGTTGCTAGCAGATAGTACGCTAGAAGAACACTTAGACAAAAAAGAGACAATATCTGCAGCAACAAATTGGAAAAGTAGAACGAGAACACAGACGAAATCAAAGTAAAAATGTCTACAGAGAGGAAAGACAACATAAGAGAGGCTCATATATAAGCACACCCAACTTCGTAAGAGATAAAAACGTTTTTCTTTTAAACCAAAAATTATAATTTTGTAATTTTTTTCGTAATTTTGTAATTTACTAGTAGGATACTAACGAATTTTTTTGTTTTTATACATAATAATAACATAATAATACAGCAGAAGTACGAGCACTGTACAATATTAATTTTTAAAATTAGTTTAAATTAAAAAACTTCAAAATTTCGATTTTTCCATTTTGTATACAGTTTATTAAAACTGTATACAAATTATTACATTATTAAAACAGTTTTAGCTTATTAAAAATTAATGTTAATCAAACTTTATTTTGTAACTAACACTAAAATTAAAGCCAGCTTTTCATATTAAGTAATTTAAGCAAACAAGTCACGAGACCGACACTAATGCCTTTTGCTAGTAGGTTTTTTTCATAAAAAATATGAAAGAAAAGGAATTAGACGAATTGGCAGAAAACAGAGAAGGAAATTTAGTTTGAAAAGCTTTTAATACAAATAGCCTATTGAATTCAAAGTGCACATAACATTTAATGGCCTTAATTTCATTTCGTGCAAAACCTGATAATTAAATCACGTCTAGATCTTAGTCTAAAGCGCTACTTTTAAGTGTATTAACTTTATATTTACAAGTTCTCCTAATACTATGAGTATATCCATTGTAATAAGTAAAGTGCACTACAATCAAATAGATACATATACCAGTCGCAAGATAAATCAAATAGTAATTATTGCAGTTTTCAAGGGTGTATTTGCAGTTTATTAGAGGTTTATTACATTTTAAGAGTATACATATATTGAAAACTACGCAAAACTCATAATAAAATGCGAAGTTTCTGCTATTAATATCTAGCTATTAATAAACAATAGTTGATGAACTAAGAATCAAACAATTGATATGATAAAGTTACCTCCATATTTCTACCGCACATCGAAAAATGTGACGATATAAATGTTGTCGATTAGCCTCTGTACAGGAATGTATCGCGAAATTTGGTTTTATTTATTAAATCATAAAATAACATTATGTAATATTAGACCAGAGAAATAAGCAAAAAAGTACCCTTTTTGTGACACTGAACCGGCCAGGCAAACGACAGGTTTTTTGAGTAATATAGACCTTTGTCAAGAGTTTTTTGATAATATTATCAAATATTATCAAATAGATCAAAAAGCTATAAGAAAACAGTGTGCGGAAATACAACAGATGCAACATAAACACGATTCATTTCATATACACAAAAAAGTTAAAGAAGCCGCAGGCTTATAGAAACCTAGAAGAGTTGGGTGTTTAGCAGATAACCAAGGCAAACCACTGTTAACTGTAAAAGAAAAACTGGACACTTGGAAGAATTATGTGGAAGTAACTTTTGCAGATGAAAGGCAGACTACCATTGAAGACACTGAATGCCAAACAGGACCCCCGATAAATATTGAAGAAGTCACGTCAGCTATTAAAAGAACTAAAGATGGTTAAAGCGGTAAGGGCCGACGAGTTTTGTGTAGAATTCTTAAAACTTATGGATGAAGAGGGAATAAAATGGATAACAACTGTATTCAACAATATATACGTAACTGGAAAAATACCTCAAAGCTGGTTAAAGTCGACCTTCGTGACCATACCAAAAAAAGTAAATGCCAAGACATGTGAAGACTACAGAACAATTAGCCTAATGAGCCACTTACTTAAAACATTCTTGAAAGTGATACACGGCAGAATATATAAAAAAGAACAAGTATCATGGACGCAGTTTGGATTCCGCGATTCCCTAGGCACCCAAGCGGCTCTATTCGTTTTCCAAGTGCTTATGCAAAGATCTAGGGATGTTAACTGCGATGTGTATATTTGTTTTATCGAATACAAAAAGGCATTTGATAGAGTAAAGCATGATAAACTTATAAACATCTTGAAAGAAGTAGGGTTAGATGATAGGGACTTGAGAATCATCTATAATTTATATTACAACCAAACAGACAATATTAAATTGGATGACCAATTGACAGAGGCGGTTTCCATAAATAGCGGAGTGAGGCAAGGATGCATTCTGTCCCCGGTGTTATTTAATATATACTCTGAATATATCTTCGAACAAGCGCTGGAGAACTACAAGAAGGCGTATTAGTCAATATAATGCGTCTAAACAACATTAGATATGTCGACGACGCAGAAGTTTTTGCAGATAGTTTGATGGTTTACAAAGAATAATGTCGCGTATATCAGATATAAGTAGAGAACACTGTCTTGATCTTTATACGAAGAAAACAAAGTACATGGTAGTCAGTAAGCGCGAAATATTAAATACACAGCTTTTGGTTAACGAACATCCAATTGATAGAGTGGATAGCTACACATATCTTGGTACCAACATTAACAGCCAATGGGATCACTCCAGTGAAATAAAATAACGCATATGAAAAGCGAGATCAGCGTTCATAATGATAAAGTATCTTTTCCGAAGTCACGATTTACCACTTGCTACCAAAATCCCTCTCATTAGATGCTATGTATTTTCTACGTTATTATACGGAGTAGAGGCCTGGACACTTTCCGAATCTTCTTTAAGAAAACTCGAGGCGTTCGAGATGTGGTGTTACAGACGTATCTTAAGAATTTCATGGGTGGATCGTGTGACTAATGTTGAGGTCCTACGTAGAAGAGGCAAGGAATGCGAGATTATTAACACCATCAAAGAGCGCAAACAAGAATATCTTGGCCATGTTAAGAGGAATGAACAGAGATACGGCTTGTTGCAACTCATTCTTCAGGGCAAGGTATCTGGAAAGAGAGGACTAGGGAGAAGATTATCTTGTCTTCAAAACCTGAGAAAGTGGTTTAATACATCGACAACCGGACTATTCAGAATAGCAGCAAGCAAAGTTAAGATAGCCATGTTGATCGCCAACATCCGGAACGAATAGGCACCGTAAGAAGAAGAATAGACCTCTGTAACAAAAAACGATATGTTTCCTGCCGTCGATTTTTTGACCTAATTAATTATTAAGAAATTAAAGTCAAAAAACTTGAAAATAATAAACTTATAAGTGATATAAAAACCTTCAAAATGGCGTTTTCCAAATGTCCCTATCCTTATTTGTCGCTTAGGAAGTTGCAAAAATAAGTCAAACAATTTTGGTTTTTTAAAAACGGTATAAATATATAAATTTTGGTAATTTATACGGGTAGTTTCTGAAAGAAGAAGATTTATTCTATTATTATCCTTATAAAAAAAATAAGGAAAAATAATTTTAAATATTGCAAAATAATTTGGAAAACACATTTTTTGCTTATGTACAATTAGAATAACTTTTTAACCATTGTCTGCAAAAAACTGATTTTTTTCATACAGTGGGTGATCAAATTATTATGATCACTTTAAAAAACTTTATATTTTACTGTTTAATAAAGAATAAAACTACATATGAGGGTGAATGTAATAATGTGAATATAATATAAAAATAGATCATAAACACGTTCTTTTACAAAATTTTAAAATATTTTTTTCTTTGACCTTAAATAACATTTTTTTTTTAACATTTTGTGTGACCTCCTTTAGCTTCGATGACAGCTTTGATCCTCCTTGGCATGCTTTGAATGTTTCTCAGGTAGTTTTCTTTTATTTTATCGTTTCTGTGCCAGGTGGCAATGAGTCTCTCAATTAACTGCTGCTTATTTGTGACAATTTCCTGGGCAACCCCCCTCTTCATAAGCTGCCATAGATTTTCGATCGGATTGAGGTCTGGGGATCTACCTGGCCACTTCAGTACTTTAATTTTTTTATTTTTTCCAGGTACGATGTTACTCTTTTTGACTTATGGCACGGTGCTGAATCGTGCATAAAGGTAAAATCCTCCGATTCGCCAAACCAGTCTTTGATTTGTGGCATGAGTTTTTTTTCTAGAACTTCAATATACTGATGTTGATTCATCATTCCATTTACAATGTACAGCCTCCCTGTGCCCTTACTGCTGATCACAGACCATACCATAATCTTGAGGGATGCTTTTCTCGCTCCACTATGCAATCCTTATGATATTTTTCACCCACTCGCCTTCGGACGAAGGCCGACTTATCCATGAGTATCTCCACTGCAGACTCATCGCGAGAAACAAACCTGTGAATAAAAAAAACTATAAGATATTTTTTTACGATAAAAACAGTGGTTATAGTGATTTAAACTTTAGTAGTGACGTAATTTACCTTATTCCAATCCTCAATTGTCCAATTTTGGTGTTCTTTGGCCCATTCCAGTCTCTTTTTCATCATTACGATGGTTAACTTTGGTTTTTTGGCAGGGCGACATGATTTGAAACCTTGCTCAGTAAGCCTTCTGCGGACTGTCATGTCAGAAACTGGCATACCAGCTTCACGAATAAGTCCCGTGAGGATTCTTCTTGGCTTCTTTCTATTGTTTACGAATATATCCCTCATTTTTCTTTCGTCTCTGGGTGTAGTGACACACTTTCGACCACATTTTTGGGCACGCTGGTGAATCAGGGGTTTGTTGGTTTCAATTTTTTTCTTGATATTGCTCACTGTTTCTTGCGCTACTTGGCGTTGTTGAGCTATCTGACGTTGGGAAAGCTTTGTATTCAATAAAAGTGTCTTTATTTCCACCATTTTAGACACAGGGACGTCTTTAGCCTTACCCATTATGATTTTCTTCTCAAAAATCGAAATGTTTTGAAAATGTCTTTAAAATTAAAACTGATATTCTTTTTTCACTCACAATCGCCACTAATAAATTAATAAAACATACTACAAAGATAAAACGATACTAATCTTTCAAAAACAATACAAAAACATACAAATTCAGTTGTAAACTCCAAGCGTAAATTCACCACAATGTGTATGTTGTCACGTAATTTGACACAAATGACAGTTCTAGAGCGGTTAAACGTCAAAAAAGTAAGGTTATCAGTGACAAAATATATTGGCATACTTTAATCGTATATCAGCATATAATTTTATTATAAAATTTCTGAACAAATATGAAAAACTTAAATTTTTGTGACTGATCGTAATAATTTGATCACCCACTGTATTTAGACAGCCTGATCCTAGGACACTTTGTTACGAAGTTAGTGCCTTTTTTATAGATTGATGGGAGCTTCGTTTATAACAATTAAGTGACCTTATTAAGATCATCCTAAAGAACGTTTCTACTTTAAATTTTTATGTACTTTTAGCTTACATTACGAATATGTATTAATTAATAATTAAATTGGTAAATAAATCTAATTTGTTTAATCATATTTTTTTTCAGTTTTTTTAAGAATATTTGAGGTAAATTTTATTGTAAAAAAATAAATATTTATGATTAATATAAACTTCTTCAATAAACTTCGTAAATATTTTATTTATAATAGATTTTATGAAAAAGATCCCTAATGTTTACAATCTGCCAAGTAATTGTTTATAAACTATGATAATAACAGTTGTATTTCCATTATAAGAATTTTGTTTTACAATAGAATATAAAGGTGTGTATCTTCCACCTTCGGCCATAATCATTTATCAAAAGATTCGGGGTCTGTTCGCCAATAAAAACTTATTTCAGATATAACATTATAAACATGCAGTTTTCATAGACCACCTGGCACCACTCCATCCATTAACATCCAAACAATATCTCAAAAGTTTGACAAATTGCCCAAGCATCAAAAAGGACATTCTTTTCTAGCTTTTAGCCAATTGCCGATACTTTCTATTTGTCTAGCGTGAAGTATTCCACTCGAGTAGACAACATTTGCATTGTTAGATCTACTCATTCATGGTCAGCATAAAAGTGGAGTCAAGTTGAAAAATACGCCATATATTTACCACTTTTAAGGTAATCTTAAGAATGTATAGAATTTATCAAGAATCGTTTCTATATACATTTTTTGGTTCATTAAATGTTCAAAGATACACGTGTATACCTTATAGAAATTTTAAAAAGCTGAATTTTATACCTGGGGTCTCTTGTTCGGCTGCCGAAAGTTGAGGTTCAAAATTTCATGCTTAATAAGGGTACTGTTTGCTTCTTCGCCTCGACCGTTGCCCCCTTAAATTAGTGAATGAAAGAAATGGAATGAATGACTTAGTAGTTTATTTATGAGGATATTAGTTTTATTCTGGAATATTTTAAGTTTAATTTTATAGCAAAAGATTCTATTTGTTTTGTGTTGCATTTACGGGTTGTATATTAATTAATAAACAACCAAAGAAATGAACAAAAGCAACTTATATTCAGGAGTTCAAAAAATATATTGATAAATCATTGAAAGACACAACAACAACAGACATCAATATAATAAACAAACAAATAGTCAACACCATGCAACAGGCTCAAACTAAATATTGTCCATATAAATATTTTGCGACAAACGTACATTCAAATTTACAAAAAGGCAAAAATGGGTCTAGTACTGTACAAGCTTAAACAGCCATACCCCAATTTCACAAATTTGGAAAAAGGTAAACAATTATAAAAATCGAAAAGTCCAAAATAGATTACCAATAGACCCAAATTCAAACTGGATAGAAGAATTTCATATCAAAATTTCACCGCCATAGGTACCAACCAACCGGGATGAATGTGATTTCCAAATTTCTTCAGTACCAAGGAATACGACCTATCTTAGCGAAAGATTTTTGATGTGGGATCTGAAAGGATCTATCAAACATACCAACAATAGCTCTCCTGGTATAGATAATATTTCATATTCCATGCTTTATAATTTACCAATAAATCAGAAAAAATCTCTCTTAAGTATATTCAATGCAATATGGACAGGACAAACATCGATCCCTGAAAGTTGGAAGGAGTATATTATCATCTCAATAAAAAACACGACAAACCGGATTCCATTCCCACCTCTTATAGGCCCATATTATTAGCTTCATGTGTGTTGAAAACCTTCGAGAGACTTTTCTTCTCTTCGAGAGAATACGATCAAAAATCGTATTGAGCGATGGTTAGAGAAAGAACATATTCTACCTGATATACAATATGGCTTCAGAAAGTCTAGGTCAACATTGGAAGCATTAATAGTAATTGTAACAGATATTTTAGCTGGATTTACTAGTAATCTCATGACTATGGCAGGTTTCAACGATATTACAGGTGCATTTGATAACGTTAACCTAGATGTTTTAACCAATAAATTGATTTCGATTGGATTTAATACGCAATTTGCGAACTTCGCTGTACACAAACAGGAAAATACATATAAAAATAAATCAAGTAACCACTATACCTAGAACTACGAACCTAGGACTCCCCCAAGACAGTATTTTAAGTCCAATTTTGCTTTTATTATATACAATGGATGTCAGTGTTAAACTTCAAAACATACGAACAATACAATTTGTAGATGATATTGTTTTTTTATTTTACAAGGAAAAACTTTGAAAGATTGTATCCATCAAATACCAAAAAAAGTCTGAAAATGCTATTAACATACTGAGAGCCTTTTGTTATACAAAATGGGGGTCTGACCTAAATATCGCCTTGTTATTTTATAGAACCATGATAAGATCAATCCTGGATTAGGGTAGTCATTTGTATGAATCAGCGGCACAAATTCATTTAGACAAAATAGAAACCCAATAAAACAAAAGTCTAAAAATATGTCTTGGATATCTCAAGTCAACCCCAATAAATATTATGGAAGCAGAAGCTTAGAACCTTAGAAGCTGTAGAACCACCGTTACAACTAGAAGGCAACTAGTTTATCACAAAAGCATTTGCTAAATCCGCAAGTTATATAGTTCCTATTCATGAACTGTCAATTTCAGTACTCATACAGTCTTATTGGCTAGAAAAGAAAACTCCGCTAATTTGTGAAAGTTATAGCACTCTTTCGCAATTCAGGTCGGTACTGTACATATCAAAAACCCAACCAATATTTTCAGAACATCCGCATATCCTTTTTTCTAAAAAAATTAAGACGTTTCAGATTGACAAAAACGACCACTTCCTCGAAACGGTTAATCAACGATGACCTGACTATTATCAGATTTACACCGATGGATCAAAACAAATTCGTACAATTGCCACTTTTTACGATCACACCTCAAAATATCATGAAGAGTTCAGATTACCAGATGAGGCAACGATATATACAGCAGAAATGTTTGCAATAAGTGAAGCTCTAAAATATATACTTAGGACGTATAGACTCAAATGTATTATATTTACAGATTGCAAAAGTGTCATAGAGAGACTAAAAAATATAAGTGCGGAAAAGAACTTATGTCATCTAGAAGTAGAAATACTACAGACCAATCACGAAGTACTTAGCTACATATTAAAATACGTATTAAAATATTAACAAAAGTGTTATAAAAACAGTAACTATTACAGCATTCTTCAATATTTTGCTTTATATAAACTGTTCCCATATTATACACAATCTACTTGTTACCGATATAAAGCTATCTGTTGGTAACATCACTTTCACGTTCGTGGCTCCTTTGTCGGCAATCGGTTCGATAAAAACATACAAACAACGGTATACAACCCTTTGATCGAGATATTTGGCGCAATTTGTCTTTCGTCTTGACTGAATTCCATTCAATCAAATACCTTTCTATAGAAAACCATTAGAAATATGGTATCTATCTGATTTAAATGGATTTTCTCGTGCAGAAAGATACCGGCATCTTGTTTTATATCGAAAGAACACGCTTAACTTTTTTTGCAACAATAAAATAACAAGGATAGTTTAAATATTTGATATTATTTTTTATAATAATAATAATCTTAATAGCTTTAGGTTTATTATTTAAATATATAGGCGTTTTTAGTGCGATATTGGTCGATAATTCCTTTGTGGTAAGATATACAAAAAACTTATTTAGAAACAATGTAGGCAACGATATCCTCCATACTTGGAAAATATACGGAATTCTACAGGGTGATTCTACGTGGTATAGCAAACATACAATTTTTTAAATGGGACACCCTATATATCTATATTCCTCTCATAATTCTTGTTCTTATAATATTTTGCTTTGCATTACTGTATAGGGTATTTAACAAGTTATGACTATTTTTATTTCGAAATCCCTATGAAATCAACACTATGTATATAAAGAAGTAATGCATACACTAAAATTTGTATACAGGGTGAACTACAAAACAAAATTACGATTTTCTCAATTTTTTAGAAATATTGTATTTATGATAATCTTTAATTTTTAAATACCATTCTCTCTTAATTCGTTATTTTTCGAGATTGTTTTACTTTGTAACATTTTTTTTATTATTAATATATTAAATATTTCTAATTCCTTTTACCCCCGTGCGATACGCGTATGATCGTGTATCGATAGCAAAATATTGTAGATACCCAGCTAAAATGGAATTCCCTAATTAGGAATGGTTTTTAATCCTTCCGTCATAATATTCATTATGAAAAGAGTATAATGCTTTCTGGTATTCGGTTTCTTTTCATAAATTGGTAATTTTCGTCGAAGGCTCCGTTTCTTTTGACAATAACTTAATCCCAAGTATTGTCTGTTTCTTATGTCCAATTGTTAATACCGATTATTTTACCTCAAAGTTTCCAATAGTCGTTAAGGCCTTACCTTCTGAGAAACACATACAACTGTCCTATCATTCTTGAGTGGGGGAATATTTTCTTCTTCCTTTTTCAGGGACAGTTGGTGAAATTTTGAATGGAACCAACTTACTTGTTGGTGGGCCGTTGTTGAGTTAAGGCCAATATCTCGTGTTACGCTTTGCTCACTTTATTTCTTATCGTACCGTCTTTGTGAATTATTTTCTACGTGTGTATACACTTTATATTTGAGTTTTCTTTCCTTAGACTATATTAAATTATATATAGTTCTACACTACCTTTAATGGTTATTAAATTCAGTGTTTAGTACCAGAAAAGTATTAAATTCAGTGAATTAAGCTGCCTTCGTCAAGATCTACTGTAAGTAATTTTATCTACAATTATCTGGGTGAGTAATATGGTATGGTACCATATCACCTGCCATTATCTGGACGTATCATCTATATCTTCACCTGAAGATTGCCGATTTTTGAATGTAATTGAACCATTCAAGAAATTTCTATAAATATTACCTATGAACATACAAGTCTCAGTTTTTTTATTAAATAATAGTGCGAGATAGTTAATTGACTTAGCCAAGTGCGGTTTGGTTTATGTTTTCATTCTTGTAACCTTTTTTTTTTTGTAAATTTAGAGTTAAGTAATTTTTGCTATCTTTTGTATTTCCTATAATTTTTGTTCATTATCTTTCCTATGATATCTCGAGATACGCCAAACTATATTTGTATATGATTGCCTTATACATATTGGTAAAGATATTTTTTTATTACATTATAGCTTAATTTTATACATATATAACACCATTTCATAGTTGTGTATTTTTATTACCTGGGTTGCATTTAGCAGCATCATAATTTTGTGTTTAATATATTGTTATTGTTTTATGCATGTATTTTATTTGTCGGCTCCTAACAAGTTCCCTGATAAAATAATAGCTCTGAACAATTACTATCTTTAAATATTACTATGCTTTTGAACTGTACAAAGATCAGGCTGATTAAGTTTCGTAGGTAAGTAAGTGTAATACTTAATATATTTATTATTTGTTTATATATTGCGTTGACCAGATTTATTTGATAATTTACTGTTGGTATCTTTCCTTGGGTTTGATCTCTAAACCTAAATATCTTTTCTTATCTCTTTCTTTTCTAAGGTTTTCTTAATTTTCTCCTTAACCCCAAAAAATTGAGTGGCGCCCTGTTTCTATCTTCTCTTATCTTTGGTAATTTTACCCATCTATCTTTTTGTTTATTTCTGTATCTTTTCTAATATCTCTTATCCTATCTTTACCTATTTCTTTCGTTGGATCCATTCCCGGTTCCAAAAGCTAGTTTCGAACCCACGACTCGCTTTCCACCAACCATCTGGCTGCCGTCCGCAGTGTCTCCATTGGTTATCTTTCTAGCACCACCCAAAAAAGATTTCCGAGGTTACAACTTTCCTTCAAATTTCGGGAATACATTATATTTTTGTAAGTAGAAATAAGTATTGAGTATTGAGTGATAATATAACAAACTTATTTTTATTCAATAATAATGATTAAGCTGCTCTTAACACCAATGCTGGATGGATCCAAGATACGGCTCACCACTGCCAACACTACGTTACTGCTCCCTACGAACCCTTCACTAATGAAGAAGTTTCGAATATTATCAAAGAGCTTTATAGCTGGAAATCTCCTGGATCAGATGGAGTTCAGAACTTCTGGCTCAAGAAGTTCTGGAGTATTCATGAGTGCTTATTAGTAATAATTAATCACATTATTTCTAATCCGCAGGAAGTACCATCTTTCCTAACCCAGGAAATAGCTTATTTAATTCCCAAAAGATCAAAATCACACCCAAGATCCAACCAAGTACCGCCCAATTACTTGTCTTCCAACTCTGTATAAATTGGTCATATCCTGTGTAGCCCGACGTATCAACCAACACTGTGAAAGGCTTCCATATATGCCCCCATACAGTCCCATATATGCTACAGTTGCTCCCATACAGTCTTCGTAGACACACTGTCTCAGGACTGGCAACTTCAACGTGGAGTCATATGTCGCCATGTTACCTAATCCAATGGTAACTTTAACATCTTAAATCATTATAAGAAATTTTGTAAACCAAATGTAATTAATTATTTGTTAACGGGTTTTTACCCATATATTTAGTGGCTACATTCATGTACTCCTAGACACTGATGATGGAATATTGATTCCGAAAACGTTTTTTCTGTTTAACTTAAGGTTGTCCGTTTGGGTTCTTAATATATACCTATTACAAAGGATTTTTAATAAATATTTTATTCTAATACAGACAAAAAGAAGAATTATAAGTTTTTACCAAAACAAAAACTTACAATGGAAGAATACTTATCATCCTAGATTTACAGATTAAGATTATCATTAGATATCGTTTGGCAATCGGAGAGGGACTACACATTCCTTAATTACAAGCAAATAATACATATTGCATCCTGTCAACATTCTCTCCCATGAGAGATAATTTCTGTAATTAATGATGTAATAAAGTGGTGCAATATTCAATACGTTTAGGGTAGATTAATCTGCTAAGTAGCGGAGGGTAGTACGTAATAAAAGGGAAGCATATGTAGCGCGTGTGTGCTCCCAATGTTTGGACTATTACCCGTTTTGATTTCACTTTTCATAGCGAATTTGCTGGTCTGAACAGATCGTTAAAAAATGTGAACGAGGTCGTTAATAATAAATAGCGTGGATGATTTGCAGAAGTTTAACAAAAGCTTCCAGATTTTTTACTCCGACAAATTATATATATGAGATTTTCTATAAAATGCATACATTAATATTTATTTGGTGTTAATGAGAAATAATTAACTTTACAGGATAATTCTAATATTACAAACAACGTACCTTAAACCGGGGTTAGTTTGCACTGAGCAGGGTAACTTTGCACCAAACGTGTTAACGTATATTTTCTGTAAACCTAAGCTCAATTTTGTTTATATATTTGAGGCGCATAGTGCAAAAGTGGCCACAACTAAAACGAAAAATGATATTTGAGTTAATAACACACTAGTAATACTAACAAGAGTTAGTATTGGTATTAAACTAACGTGTGCAATAGTGGCCCCCGTCGATTTGATTAAGTGTACACCTACATTGGAACCGTATTTCTCCCGATCCGATATCTGGCGACGTTGGCCGACGTCGGATTAAAAACAAACTCAAAGTATTAAATCAGAGTGCCTATACTGCTTCGTCATGGAAGCAGTATAGGCACTATGGTTTAATACCTAGATTAGAACATGTGAGAAATGAGGACATAAGGAATCAAATGAATGTACAAAGATCAATTATAGAAGACATCGAAAAACAACAACTGACATGGTACGGAGATGTTAAATGTATGGGGAAAGAAAGACTACCAAAAAAACACACATTTCGAAAATATATCTTTTGAATAAATATAAATAACTTTTAATGAATTATATAATACAGAACATCACTTTCATTTAACAAAGAATCATATTATACCTTATTTCTACTTTATTGGTTAATATCTATCTCCTCAAGAAACTTCCCCGTTAATTATCAAACAGTTACAAAAGTAAAAACCCGAGATCCCCATCATCAGCAATTACAGGATAGTTTGAACTATGTTCTTCAATTCATTAATAAATCGTGTACCGGCATCATTTAATTAACTTTGTACCGACTGACCTGAAGATGCTTTGCAAATTGTAGAAACGAAACCGGTAGTCTAGGTAGTTAAATTAAACTGATTTGGTAAGTCTTATTTATTTCTTTTTTACCTATTTGAAATGAACTCACACAGGCAACACATTCATGATTTAAAAATTTATTATTTCAAACACAAGTGTTAACTAATTAGTTTTATTGTTTCTATCATATCCATGATTTACCGATTAACTGTATAATTTTACGATTGTTCTGTAGATTAATTCTTGGCGGCATGTTTCTCAGCAAGTTTTTTCTGTTGCTCTACCCAGTTTTTCATTGTATATCTACTTGCAAATTCCTCGTGGGTAAGGTCAGCGAATTGATTTATGCCTAAGGAATAAGAAATTTCTCCTCGTTCGTATTTGGCATTGTGCTCTTTGATTTTATTTAAAGTATTAACGAAAATTCCTTTACGATGCTGTTCTTCATTAGGAGTAGCATAATTTCTGTTGTAGTCTTTCTAAAAACAGTAAAATATAAGAATATTAAAATATAGCTATAAAGCTTATATTAAGTAGTTGTTCATTGAAATGTTTGGTTTATCTTTACAAGAACTAAAACTGAATATATAGTATTTTCTAAACACAAACTCAGTACAACAAATTGCTAGGAGTTACTTTTGACAGAAAGTTGAATTGGAAAGAATATATCAATAGTCTAATATGTAAATGTTACAGAAAATTAGATTTACTAAAAATTCTAGCACACCAGAATTGGGGTTCAGACTGAAGTACATTATTAATTATATACAGAGCTATGATACGATGACAGCTAGACTACGCGGCTATAGCTTACGACTCAGCATCGAAATTAGTATGTACTTAAAAAGCTAGACACTATTCACAACACAGCACTCATGTCTGGGAGCCTTTTGTACAACACCGATTGAAAGTTTACTTTGCGAAGCAAATGAATTGTCGTTAAATGATAGAAGAGCTTACCTTAGTCTAACGTATGCAACAAAAATTAAGGATAATGCAAAAAATCCTGTCTATAGGAATACTTTTATTGATAATTTCCTAAACCGCAATGCAAATCACCGTTCTGTTAAACCTTTCTATAAAAAAATAAAAGACCGTTTGCATCTGTTTGATATTGTCATATCTGATTGTCTTCCATACACATAATCCACCTTGGATTCAACACATACCATCATATAACTTTGAACTTACATCATTTGATAAAAACTCTACTAATTATGATTTAATTATTTCCCATTTTAGAAAAATCCTTAGTGGTTATAAAAATCATACCCAGATATGCACTGATGCTTCAAAATCATCTGAAGGTGTGGGAGCCTCTGTAGTAATTCCAGAGAAGCTCCTTAAATTCAAACTATCTAATTTTAGTACTATCTCTACAGCTGTATGGTCTCTATCGCGCCATAAAACTAATCAATTTGATAATAAACTGCAAATATATTATCTTATCAGACTCACTTAGTGCCATACAAAGCATCTGACAATTGTATCCAAAACACCCGCTCTTAAAAAAAATTAGATAGGTCCTTCTTCATCTTCAGGCTTATATCAATCATAATGAGATAAATTTCATCTGGATCCAGAGGCAATAGTGAGTGACGTTTTCAAAATCGTAAACACATCGGCACAGAATAATAAACAATCAGAAGAGCCACTCTCAGATGCCGCCTTTGAAGTTTTTCAGCACGCACGCCATATTTTAGGAGGACACAGACATATGATTTGTGTGGTTATGTAATTGTTTTATATTTATGTTTAATTATATTATATTTATGTTATTATATTTAACGATGTTAATATAATTGTATAGTATGTCTATGATTGCCGTAAGTCAAATAAACCTGGTTAATTTTTCCATGCACACCACATAATTTCTTTAAAATCCTCCTAAAACATGGCGGAACGTCTGCGCGGAGGAGATGCGCGTACTTAATTTCCCTGGAGAGTGGGTATTCTGTTTGTTTATTATTCTGTGACATCGGTATCAACGGATATAAAAGCTTCTATAAAAAAAAGCACTTAGGTGCGTGGAAAAATAAATGGAATGTGTCGAATTCAAAATTAAAACAAGTGAAACCCAGCATAGAGACATGGAATGTGTTAATTACGTCAAGAAGAAAAGAAATAATAGTAACGCGCCACAGACTCAGACATACTATAGTTAACGCATGATTAGTTAATTAAAAAGTGCTAACCGCCGCGATGTGAAACGTGTAATACGACACTATAGTCCTTTTCCATCATATTGATAGCACATTATGTATGCAAATCCTCAACAGGTCAAAAAACCATAGGCATCACCCTATACTTGTTTTGAATTAAATAAAAAAATTAATATTTTAAGATGCCGTCAACAATTCATTATCTTTTAAAAAATCTTCTGTAAAATAAGTGTCCACTAATCTCACTATACCTTTTTTGTGCGTAAAAAACGTCGGTATATATGCCACACAATTATTGTTAATTATACACGGGTGATTAACGAGAGAATTTAATGTTTCACGAAATAAATTAATGTAAACAGTAATTTAAAGGTGATTATTGTCTTCTATACAAGTTATCGCCTGACACAAAAAGAATACCTTCTTTGAACGATTGCCTGGAATTACTGATAATGCTTCACTAATGATAGTTTAAGTAGTTTTTATGCCACATTACAGCTTATGCCAATAATATAAATTAGAAATTGTTTGCATCTTCCATTTAGTTTGTAGATGTACATTGTTCATGTCTTACCTACCTACGTTTTTGGTGTCGATATTTTGTTATTTGCATTTAAAAATGACGTCGACAACAGGTTTTATCCTGGTTAAGTGTAGTTTTAAAGGTGCCTTCAGTCTAAGAGAGAAAAATATAATATTAAAAGTACACGATGCACTTGTACATCAACGCCCTTTAAGTAATGTTCGTGAAATCGTTAACATGTGTTCAAATATGACAGGGGTTGGAGAAGCAACAATTTATAGATTCCTAAAAGAAAGAAAATGAGGAACTGTTTCATCCCCCAAGAAGAGTGGAGGGAGTAAACCCTAGGAAATTGAAGAAATACATAAAAACATGATAAGACGCAGCGTCCACTCATTTTTTTTTAACAAAGAATTTCCAACATTGGACAAAATCCAAACATTAATTAGAGAAAACGAAGAGTTACCAATCATAAGCAACAAGAAATTATGCGGACTATTGAGAGAGATGGGATTTCGTTGGCAAAAGAATAGAAGAAAATCCGTTTTAATTGATTACTTTAATTGACATTAATAACTAATAAAAAGTACCGAGAAGAAGGGAAAACAATTTTTTATTTGGACGAGACGTGGCTAAATGAAGGTCATACTGTACCATATCTATGGGTTGATACAAATGTGAAAAGTTCCCGTCAGGAATTCATCGAAGGTGTATCTACTGGAATAAACAATATTCCCGTTGGAAAAGGACGCAGACTTATAATAACCCATATTGGAAACGAATACGGTTTTGTCAATGGTTGATTATTAAGTTTTGCCTCAAAATCAACCAAAGATTACCACGAGGAAATGACTGCTGACGTTTTTTGCCAACAACGGCATGGAAAAAGGAGAGATAATCGAATGGTTGGATAAACACGCAATTGAGTACAAGGAGAATTCGACAAAAAAGGAATTATTACCCATTGTAAGGCAACATAAAGCAGCTTATAAAAAATATATAATTGATGAAATGGCATTAAACCGCGATGTAATTATTTTACGTTTGCCCCCATACCACTGTGATCTGAATCCGATAGAAAACATATGGTCTCAAGTAAAGGGTGAAGTCGGACGCAACAACAAAACTTTTAAATTAGAAGACTTACAACAATTATTAGAACATTCAACTTATCAACTTATCAGAAGTAACTCCAGAAAATTGGAAAAATGCTGTTATTCATGCTCACAAGGAAGAAAATAAAATGTGGAATTTGGATAATATGACTGATGCAATTCTGGAACCGGTAACAATTAACATTGGAGTTGAAGATTCCTTAGATTCTGAAGAAAGCAGTGAGTCTGAAATGGAATTTGATTAAAATAATATCCATTTTTTACAAATCGGCCCCTGTTACGGTCACAAATTATTTTATATAAAACCAATAAAATAAACATCTTACATTTCTTGCAAATTCATTAGTACCTGTTAATCTCCATCACTCCGACACTGGCATCTTTATTTAGGGATTAGTAATCCTCAAAACTATTGTATTCTATTCTGCTTCAACCTTTATACCTGGTGGTCAGACTCAATTTAAAATTGTTTTCCTATATACTTCTGTAAACTTGTTGACAAATATCTATTTTTCATTGAGTCACCCGTATCAACAGTTTAGGGATTTGCATACATAATGTGCTATCAATATAATGGAAATGGACGATAAAAATAATGCACATACTATGTGAATGTACCCTCTACAATCAACAACGAAGTAACAACAAGATACCAGGAACACTTCTGTAAGCTTTAGGTGCAGACTGTAACTTTAACAATACTCAGAATTTCTTGAAAGACATTAATAAGTACCACAATATTTAATAAACCAAATTATAATGCAGTAATTGTACCTAATATAATCCATTAATTTTTCGGTAATGGCTATTTGGTCAATGCGATTTTCTAAATAAAAAAACCTGCATGATGAACGTGGATAGTATGTTTCTAAATAAAATAATATTGTTTGTTGCACAAGTACATTAAAAATTTTGTGTGAACATCTAACTTGCCTTGAATTTTTCAAACTCTTCGTCGTCGGAAAAATACGTGCTGGTAGCCAAAGTAACAGCAACCACAAAAAATAATAAATTTTTAAACATTTTGTATTAAACACTTTACTTTGCGAACAGTAATGCAAGTTTGATTTGACTGTGTTTTATTTTATACTTTTATCGACAATTGCATAATCGCCGATAAACCTGGTCCATTTACGTAAATTTCTAACTATAAAGTTCAAGAAATTTTCGTGATAAGATAAACAAAAT
Source organism: Diabrotica balteata (assembly GCA_918026665.1). Taxonomy (NCBI): domain Eukaryota; kingdom Metazoa; phylum Arthropoda; class Insecta; order Coleoptera; family Chrysomelidae; genus Diabrotica; species Diabrotica balteata. The sequence continues at coordinate 3,255,118 of OU898284.1, forward strand.
CATATTTTGTCAATATACATATTTGTTTCTAATTTTTAAAGTTACGTGTTTGTAAATCTAAGAGGTTAAAGAGCTTAGTCTTGTTTATAAAAAGATGTTTAAAGTAGGAAGTTAACCCTTTCAGACCGACATTAATTGTATTTAAAAAAAATTTCAATAGTTTAACAAAACTGCATTAAGTGGTCACAAAATAACTGATGAAATAAATCAAATTAAAAAATATATTGGAAATTATCCTGTAGGATGTGGTTACGATGATAAACACTTAAATCTAAAATAACTAAACTAAACTAATCCTGTTTTATTCAACCTGGCATACTTGACTTGACACTGGAATGGTGTAGGCCTTATAGTAACAGAGCAGATAAAAAAAGCAGTAATTGATTTCATACCCTATTCTGATCGAATGCTTCTTTTGAAATTACAGAGTAAGCCCGTAAACAAAAACATACTCCAAGTTTATGCACCAACTGCTGACAAGTCGGATGATGAAATAGAGCAGTTCTATGAGAATCTCCAAGAATTACTTAAAATGACAAAGAGTTATGAAACAACATTAATCGTAGGAGATTTTAAAGCCAAAGTGGGTTGTGGAAAAGTGGAACATATTTGTGGAAATTACGGACTGGGCAATCGCAATGATAGAGGTGACAGACTACTACAATTTTGCCAGGAGAAACAACTAACTATCATGAACACCTGGTTCAAGCTACCACTACGGAGGCTATATACGTGGAAATCACCCGCAGATAATAAAAACAATTGTGTCCGAAATCAAATCGATTACATTATTATAAACCAGCGATATAAAAATGCAGTAACGGATACAAGAACATACCCAGGCGCAGATGTTCCATCGGATCACAACCTACTAGTGGCTAAATTAAAAATAAAGTTCAAAATGCTAAAAAAGACTGTCAAAAGAAAAACCGACATCAATTTACTTAAACAAGAAAATATACAAAGTATGGTAAAGACTAAACTCAACGAGGAATGTGAAAGACTCCAAAGAGAGTTATCACCAACTACAGAAGGCTTATGGACTGAAGTCAAGAATGCTTTTACTAGCGCCGAGAAATATATAAAAGACACTAATAACAAAAGAAAATCTAAACCCTGGATGACACAAAAAATTCTGGGAATGATGGATACTCGAAGAGCCTACAAAAATAAAGATAATGAAAAATATAGGGAGATAAATCGTCAAATCAAGAAAGAAATAGTTACCGCAAAAGGAAATTGGATGACAGAAAACTGCCAAGAGATCGAAGAATTAATAAAAAAACACGACAGTCAAACGCTTCACAAAAAAGTAAAAGATCTAGCTGGAATGACAAAACAAAGACTCCCTTGTAGATTAACAAACGACGAGAATGAAACGATATGGGAATTAAGCGATCTAAACAACGTATGGGGACATTACATAGAAGAACTATTCTCGGACACACCACTAAACAACATAATATATAAAAACCATGAAACCAGTCCTCCTATATTAAAACAAGAAGTAGAGAGAGCAATCAAAAACGCAAAAAATGGGAAAGCCCGTGGCCCCGATGACATACATACGGAAGTCATAAAGCTACTGGAAGAGAAACATTTAAATATAATCGTCAAATTATTTAATCAAATATATACAAGCGGTGAAATTCCACAAGACTGGTTAAAATCAGTCTTTATTCCCCTTCCAAAAACTAAGGGAGCAAAGAAGTGTGGTGATTTCAGACTTATTAGTTTAATGTCGCATATGTTAAAGTTATTCTTGAAAGTTATTCACCAACGCATTTATAAGAAATGTGAACAGGATATCAGTGATGAACAATTTGGCTTCCGAAATGGATTTGGGACACGGGAAGCATTAACCAGTTTTATTATACTGCTGCAAAAATGCCGAGACCAAAAAAAGGATCTCTTTTTATGTTTTATTGACTATCAAAAGGCCTTCGACAAATTAAAACATGATAAGCTGATGAATTGCCTTCACAAAAAGGGACTAGAGGAGAACGATTTTAAAATTATCCAAAGGCTGTATTTTAACCAAACTGCAGCAGTTAGAACAGAAGCCGGTGACACAGAAATATTCAATATCAAGCGAGGTGTACGACAGGGGTGTGTATTGTCACTACTACTTTTCAATATATATTCGGAAGAAATCTTTGCACGAGCACTAGAGCAATCAAGAGAAGGTGTTAAAATTAACGGCAGAGTTCTAAATAATGTACGATACGCCGACGACACGGTCCCGATCTAAGAGTGTCTAGAGAGCGCACAGGATCTCTAGACACTCTTAGATCGCGTCAGATCGATCGGAGAACAATACGGCCTCAGCATTAACGTCAAGAAAACAAAAACAATGATTGTCTCCAAAACATCCATCCATCCACCCATGGCTTTAAACGTGAATGGTAACATTATCGAAAATGTCTAGAGATTTCGATATCTAGGGTGCTGGATAACGAAAGATATAGATCCAGACATAGAAATAAAATCGCGAATTGAACAAGCAAGAAATGTCTTTTTAAAAATGAAACAAATGTTTACGTCCCAAACACTCAATCTCAAAATCCGATACCGAATGCTGAAATGTTACGTTTACAGCACCTTACTATATGGAATGGAGGCCTGGACCTTCAAAATCAACTCACTCAGGCGTTTGGAAAGTTTTGAAATGTGGTTATTTCGAAGGATGCTGAAAGTCCCCTGGACAGCGCATATGAGCAACGAGCAGGTCCTACACAAGATGGGTACCGACAGAGAACTCTTAAAAATAATGAAAACACGGAAAACCTCATATTTGGGACACATATACAGAAATGAGAAATAACAGCTACTGCAGCTTCTTATAGAGGGAAAGGTAGAAGGAAAACGTGGTCCTGGTAGACGGCAGGCGTCCTGGTTGAAGAACATTCGTGAGTGGACTGGTTTGGATTCTCAATCTTTAATAAGAAAAGCCAGGGACAGAAATGATTTTGCTGAGGTTATCGCCAACCTTCATTGAAGACGGCACCCAAAAAGAAGAATACTTGACTTTGACTTGTTTTTGGTGAATTTTGAGAACTGATAATACTTGGTGATTTTAATATAAATTTTATCTGGCCCTTCTTTTGATATTCAAAATCTATTAACATCTTTTGATCTAAATGTAACTATAAACGATTATACTAGAATCACATCCCAGTCTAATAGTTACATCGACATTACAACAATTGTTTCTGAAAATATCTACAGTGGGCGTATTTGAACTTTGTTTTTCTGACCATCGAGCTCGAGCATCAAGTAGAATTTTTATATAAAATTCATAAATGAAGTATACCTGTATGTAAGTTATGCAAAGCTGAAGATTTTTTGAATAGAAATCACTGAAAAAGAAAAATAAGTACAATTATTCAAATAATGCATCCGTCACAGCGGAAAGTCTAAAATTTGATGGAAGTCTTGATTTTGGATAACTAATGAAATATTGATTATATGGAATTAACCAAATTGAATGTTTAATATCTTAATGGTAGGTATATACACTTTTGGGTAATGTGGTATGAACTTTGTTAACTATTTCTTAATAACGTGATTAGTGATACAATTAATTGTAGGTATATTGAGTGATAAAATAAAAATTAACTATCAATTACAAGCGGAAGAAAAACTTTAATTTCCTAACGATAAATTTTCTGTTATAAATACATGAAAAAAACAGAACTGTTTAGATTTTACGTCAATCACACGAGCATAGCAGACCTTAATAATGATGTTAAAATTTGTCCTAATCCTTGCTATAGTGACTGTAGCACTAGCTAAGGATAGTTTCCTATCGAACGATGAAGAATTTGAAAAGTTCAAGGTAAGGTTTATACATAATAACTGATATTTGTTTTATGAGAACACATACGGAAAATTAATATCTTTTATAAAATTTTACGAATTTTAGAGTTTGCACAATTTGTTGGTAGATCAGTAAATAATTTAATACAAAGGTAGACAGATTATAATATAACAATTTTTTTGCACGTCTGTTTGTGAGCATCCTATTAATATGTCCCATCTAACGTGCTCTTTGTGCGTTTACTTTTTTTAATATTGGTTATTTCCCTCCCTTGCTTTCTTTTTTCAATTTCTCACGCCTATTTCTGACAAGTCTTGCTTTACTGCTTCCAACCATGTCTTCTTTGGACGTCCTCTTCTTGTTTTCCCCATTTTTTTCCTCCTTTAGCCTTGTGTTAACATTTCGATTCTCTGATATTCGTATAATGTGACTAAGCCATCTAGCTATTTGAGCTCGTATTTTTGTCGTGATTGCTAGTTTTCTATATATCCTCATTATTTCTTTATTTACTCGTCTTCTCCAAATATTCTCTGCTGCCTTTATTCCTCCAAAGATTGTTCTGGTCACCTTTATTTCCCAGATCTCTACTTTCTTTTCTTCTTGCTGGTTCATAGTCCACGTTTCGCTGGCATATATCACTGGGGGTCTGATAACTATCTTGTAGACTCACAGTATAGCTGTTCTTGATACATTTTTTGCCTTTAGTATTGAATTTAGTGACCCTATTGCTCTGCTTTTCTTCATTAATCTTTTGTTTATCCCTTTTTTTTCTTTTCTCGTGTTCATTATAGTTACTCCTAAGTATTCAAGTTCTCTTTCAAAATTATAAACAGTCTCTGTTTCTTTCATTTTGATATATGTAATATTTTTTGTTACGTCTCCTCTTATTTAAATATATTGCATTTTTGTCTGGTTTATTATTAATACGTATCTTTTCGCTTCTTCTTCAAATTTTCTTTTTTTTTTCTAATCAAAAGACTGATATTTTTTGTACACACTTATGACAAGTTGAAAGAAAATGCAAAAAAGTATTTTTGAAGTGTGTATATTTTAGGCAATTCCTAGCTGAGCGCTTTCGGCTTTACAAAGCCATCATCAGAGCTATGCTACAATAAAATGTTCTAATAAGTACTAATTGGTAAAGATTGTAATTTATAACTTACGTCAATTTTTTTAAAATACCACTACAAAGGAGAGGTCTCATTTCCTTAAGTTTCACAATTATGAATTTTGTAGGATTTGGAATTTTTAAACATATAAAAAACATATAAAAGGTCGACACTGGACGTCCACAAACACGTTAAAAAATTGAAAAATTTTTGTCATGGTACGGGTTTAAGACCCGACCATCTATTGATGTGAGGACGTAGACTGAATAGAACTAGTGAAATCAAATGTCGGTCCTTTTAAACGATTTTTCAAAAGTGACAGGTGACAAATGTCATATATAGGAAATTTTTATTGTTATTGTATTTATTTTTAATGTCATATATAGGAAAAAAAAAAAAAAATTTTTCAATTTTTTAACGTGTTTGTGACGTCCAGTGTCGACCTTTTATATGTTTTTTATATGTTTAAAAATTCCAAATCCTACAAAATTCATAATTGTGAAACTTAAGGAAATGAGACCTCTCCTTTGTAGTGGTATTTTAAAAAAATTGACGTAAGTTATAAATTACAATCTTTACCAATTAGTACTTATTAGAACATTTTATTGTAGCATAGCTCTGATGATGGCTTTGTAAAGCCGAAAGCGCTCAGCTAGGAATTGCCTAAAATATACACACTTCAAAAATACTTTTTTGCATTTTCTTTCAACTTGTCATAAGTGTGTACAAAAAATATCAGTCTTTTGATTGTTAATCTACAGTATGGTAGTGGATATCCAAAAGTACCTTAGACTGTCTACAAAGAGAGAACTTATACATATTGACATCTGGTTCATCCATCAATGCCTTAAGCAACATTTAACACCTAAGTTTGCTGTATGTAAAACATCCAAGAACATACCAACAAAGTTTAAAACAGATTTGGAAAGAAAACTCCTTAGAAAAGAAATTTGTCTACATTATGCCAAGATCAACAATATCAACATCGAACTTAAAATATTATATAATAGGATTGCAGGGGTAACCTCTTCTTTTTCAGACTTTCAACAAGCTCTTCAAGAACATCAAGATGATTTAGCATTGAGTAAGCACCTTAAATATGAAAGACTTAATAAAAAACTAAACAAATTAAAATCTGATCGATCAGGTAATAATCAACAACATCCTTTTAATAAAAATAATAATAACAACAGGAATCAGGTGAGTCAACAATCCTCTTCTTATCATATATTTCATGAAAGGGTTAAAAACTTGTCAAATTGCAATTTTACAAAACCAGAACTTGATTTTTTGAGTAAGGGTCTCAAATTTTGTATTAAAACTAAACCTGATTTAAGTAATATTGAGTTACTCTGTGTAGAGATTGATAGCATCATAGATAGTTTAAACATCACAAACACTGTAAAAACCAACTTAAAAATGTCTTGTCTTTTTGCACTAAATCAGTCTTATCAAAAATACTATTCTAACAATAAGGTTATGTCAACTTTTCATACACAATTTAAACTGGTTAAATCTATTTCTAATAAAATTAAAACTCATAAACTTATAATAACAAAAGCTGACAAAGGAAACTGTCTTCTAATCATGTACAATAGTGATTATGTTAACAAAGTAGAATCTTTTCTATCCAACAACTCATTTATTCCACTTAACAAGAACCCAATGAATAAACTTATAAATGATCTAAAATCAAACATTTCTAATGCAACTAATTTGTTTCAAGAACTTGGAACTAACCCCAAAACTTTCATTCCTAGCAATCCTTTAATACCAAGACTTTATGGTCTCCCTAAAATTCATAAAGCTAATGTTCCAATAAGACCTGTAGTTAGTTTTGTCAATACCCCACTAGCTTCACTAGCAAAATTTATCAACACTCTTCTACTAGATCTACTTAATTACACTCCCAAATATACTATTGCCAACACTTTAGATTTAATCTCCAAAATTTCTTCACATACTCTTCCGAATAACTTCACTATGGTCTCCTTCGATGTAACAAATCTGTTCACCAATGTTCCCAGATTAGACACCATTCCAATCATCAATAACCTTCTACAAAGAAAAAACATTGACCAAAATAAAAGTTCACAAATTACTTCTCTACTCCAATTTTGCCTTTCCCAAGATTTCTTTATCTTTAACGATAAAATTTATAGACAACCAGAGGGTTTAGCAATGGGAAATCCTTTATCTCCTCTACTTGCAGATCTTTTTCTAGACTCTCTCGAAACTAACTTTGTTCATTCTCAACCACAAATAATCCTATGGTACAGATATGTGGATGACATTTTAGCCTTTATAGAAGGCCCACCTTCAGAACCTCACAATATTTTGTCAATAATTAATAATCTACATCCTGCAATTAATTTTACCTTAGAAGTAGAAAGCAACAACATTATCAACTTTTTAGACCTAACTATCAAAAAGAATACTTCCTCCTTTTCTTCTTTGCCTACACTAGAATTTTCAATATTCAGAAAACCTACTCAAACTGACCATATGATACCAACATCATCAAATCATCCTTTTCAACACAAGATGGCAGCTATTCAATGTTATGTCCACAGACTTCTTAATATCCCTATGTCTCAAGAAAATTACAATAAAGAAATCTCCATCATTAAACAGATAGCAAACAACAATGGTTTTCCTTCTACTACTGTTGATAAAGTCATTAGAAAATCTATACTCAAAAAGAGACTAAACCAAGCTTTTAATGTTGATAACAAATCCAACACTACTTCCATATATAGATCCTTAACTTACTTAGGACCAATTTCAGAAAAAATTTCAAGAGTACTTGTTAATAAAATTAATGACTTAAACATCTCCTTTAAAACCAAATATAACATCAAGTCCATCTTCAGCAAGACCAAAGACAAAGTTGACAAACTAAACAGAAGTGGCATTTACAAGCTGTCCTGTGGTGACTGTAATATGACTTATGTAGGTAGAACAATGAGAACTCTGAATCAAAGAATCAAAGAACACCTCAATAACCCAGAAAAATCAAACTTTGGATATCACATTAAATTTAATAATCATTCTTTTTCTCCTTCTGAAAACAGTAAAATTTTACACAACATTCCTAATAAAAACTTTAGACTCATGAATCTCTTAGAAGATCTAGAGATATCCAAAGAAATGAAAATAAACCCTGATTGTTGCTTAAACACACAAATCAACCTCAATTGCAACTATAAACCTCTTTTTAAATTATTATGGGAGACTTTAGAGGAAGAAGGGTGACCTCATGCAATCTTGTTATATATTTTTCATACTTTTATTTTTAAACAAATTTTAAACTTTATTAAAATTTACAACATTTTGTAATTCATTTGACAGTTGTTCTTAATTGAAACATGAAAATACCTTCTTAAAAAATTTTTTATGCAAAGTTCTTACAATTTTCCATCAAGACACACAATTCTTAATACACTTAAGTATCAGATAACATATCATTAATACCAGGTTTCTTCTTTATAGTGTTGTTGAACAATTTGAGCCCTTGTTCCTTAAGGATAGCTGTCAGATTGAACATACATTGACCTTGAGCATTGACTTGAGTGAATTTACAAATTAATGTCATTCTGTATGATGTGATGAACACATAAAATTTAATTTTAAAAAACTTAATTTTTAGAAAGTCTTTGATGACTAGTAGTAATTCCAAACTCTAAATAATTTTGTAAGAATAAAAAAAAAAAACAATCTCTATTTCCTATATATGACATTTGTCACCTGTCACTTTTGAAAAATCGTTTAAAAGGACCGACATTTGATTTCACTAGTTCTATTCAGTCTACGTCCTCACATCAATAGATGGTCGGGTCTTAAACCCGTACCATGACAAAAAATTTTTCAATTTTTTAACGTGTTTGTGACGTCCAGTGTCGACCTTTTATATGTTTTTTATATGTTTAAAAATTCCAACTCCTACAAAATTCATAATTGTGAAACTTAAGGAAATGAGACCTCTCCTTTGTAGTGGTATTTTAAAAAATTGACGTAAGTTATAAATTACAATCTTTACCAATTAGTACTTATTAGAACATTTTATTGTAGCATAGCTCTGATGATGGCTTTGTAAAGCCGAAAGCGCTCAGCTAGGAATTGCCTAAAATATACACACTTCAAAAATACTTTTTTGCATTTTCTTTCAACTTTTTTTTTTCTCTTGCTAATATCGCCACATCATTCGTGTACGCTATGCACTGTTCCCTGCTATTGAAAATAGTCCTGTTTGTGCTCATATTTGATCTTCTTACGATTTATTCTAATACTAGGTTAAATAAATTCGTTGATAATGGATCGAATTGTTTTAAACCTCTGTTCACTGTGAATTGTCTTGAAAAACTTCCTTCCATTGTTACCCTATTTATCGTGTTTCTAAGTGCCATTCTCACTAGCCTTATAAGATATATATAACAAGCAAGTCTTCTACAGCTGGCGCCGCTTCTCGCATCCTAATTTCCAGCGTTTTCTGTCGAAGCAATCTTCAGTTGTTAAATCTCTGGCGGTCATTGCATCGTCGACATCGTCTCTCCAGAATCGTCTTGGTCTACCTCGTTTTCTTCTAGTTGGTGGAGTCCATTCTTCTATTTTTTTTGGCGATCTATTTTCAGGCATTCTCTGAAGGTGTCCATACCAGTTAAGTCTTTTGGCTTCGATTGTGTGTATTATGTCTGTATCGATATCCATTTCTCTCCGAATATCTTCGTTTCTCACCCTATCAAGTCTAGTGAGCTGACAACATCGTCCAGTAGTTCATTTCCACGGCCTTAATTTTTGATTGGTTTCTTTGGTTTATTTCCCAGAGTTCGGCGCCGTACAGCCCAATACTTTCTATTATTGTTTTATAAATTCTTTTTTTATTTTCTTTTGTTATTTTTTTTTATTCCATAATAGTCCGTATAGCTGTCTGGTCGCTGATCTTGCTTGGCCAATCCTGGAATGTATTTCTTCGCTACTTCCTGCTTTTGATGTTATTTGGACTCCCAAGTATTTAAAATTGTCTGTTGGTTTTATAGTTCCCATTTCGATTTGTAGGCTTTCTGGTTTTTCACCTACAACTAAGTACTCAGTTTTTTGTATATTAATTGTGAGGCCCCATTTAGTGTACTTATCTTCCAGTTTTCTAAGCATGTAGCCTACATCACTCTCGTCTTCAGCTAGAATGGCTTGGTCATCAGCGAAGTGTATCGTGTACAATCTATCATCTCAGATTGGGATGCCCATATTGCAGCACTTTCTTCTCCACAGTGAGAGTGCCTCATTTAGATATATTTTGAAGAGTGTAGGTGCTATGCAGCAGCCTTGCTTTAGCTCCTTACTAATAGGAATTTCTCTAGTTAATCTATTCCCAGTTTTAATGTTTGCCGTCATATTTTTTTAGAGCTGTTGTACTGCTTTTATATATTTTTTGCTAATTCCTTGTTTTCCATTGTTACCCAAAGCATTGAAAGTGGTACACTATCGTATGCCTTTGTCAGATCTATGAAGACTATATGAGTTGAAAGGTTGTGGGCTAATATTTTCTCGATAACTTGCTTTAGAGAGAATATACTGTCAATACAGGATCTGCCTGCACGAAAGCCATTCTGTTCTACATCTGTCATTTCTTTTTCAATTTTATTTTTTATTATTTTTCCATGCAGTCTTGAGAGTGAATTTATGACACTTAGCCCCCTGTAGTTTGAACAATTCTTTCTATCTCCTTTTTTGTAAATGTTGTTAATCTGTGCTTTTGTCCACTCCGATGGTAAATCGTGTCCATTATAGAATAAGGTGAAGATTTAGGGAGTCAAATGCTTATTTAAAATCGATAAATAATATATATAATCCTAAGTTTTGTTCGTAACTATTATTTTGTTTTAATTTTAACATACTTATTTGATAAGTAGTTGTTCTTCCTGCTCTAAAACCTCCCTGGTAGTCGGCAATCACTGTTTTATCATATTTTATTAATCTTTTCCTAATAACTTTTGCAAGTATTTTATGGACTACTTGTAATAGTGCTATACCTCTATAGTTTTCGCACTCCATTTTGTCTCCTATATAAATAAGAGCGCAATTAGATTGTTTCGGCATTTCTTCCTTTTGTCAAATTATTAATGTCAAGTGAAATATCCTTTTATTCAATATTTCGCCATCTTCATTAAAAATCTCAGCTGGGATACCACTTTCTCCTGCCCTTTTGTTATTTTTTAGGTCTCTTATTATTTCTTCGACTTTATTTTTTGTCTCACATCATCAACCTATCTGTCAAGGATGGCAAGTTTCCAAGTGACCTTAAAACGGGAGTAGTCAGTCCAATTTTCAAAAAGGGAGATCCATGTTTGGTTGATAATTACAGGCCAATCACCGTAACAAGTGTACTCTCTAAGATTATCGAAAAGTGTATTTATAGTAAAATGTTAAATTTTCTGAATAAATATGATATCTTAAATAAATGCCAGCATGGGTTTCTTCCTAATAAATCTACAGAGAGTGCTTCTATTTCATTATTTAATTATATCCACGCTACTTTGGATCGAAAAAGGTATATGGCTGCACTCTTTTTGGACTTAACTAAGGCTTTTGACTCTATTGACATTGAAATTATACTGCATAAATTAGAAGCCCTTGGTTTTCGGGGTTATTTCTTGAACTGGTTAAGGTCATACTTACAACGTCGTAAATTCCTAGTAAAAATCGATAATAAGAAGTCATCTGTTTTTAATCTTGATCGAGGTGTACCACAAGGCTCCGTATTGGGACCCCTAATATTTCTTTTATATGTCAATGATTTATTTTTTAACTGCAGACCATATAGTTCTTTATGCAGATGATTCAACAATTGTAGTTGACGAGTCAAATGAAGTCGAACTCATATCAAAAATGAACTTAGTAGCACAGGAATTTACAACTTGGTGTAAAAGGAACTCTTTAATGGTAAATGCAAAGAAAACTATTTGTATGCAGTTCTACTCGCGCTTTAAGCCATCCCATGGTTATAAAATCACAGTTAGTTCTGAGGAAATACCTTTTAGTGATACATTATTTCTTGGTAGCATTCTAGAAAGTAATATGGCATGGGATGAAAATGTCACTAAAGTCTGCAATCGATTATTGCCTTATTATATTTAGTTCCCATCAATCCAATTTCTGTGTATTTTTCTGACTTAACACCCATCTTTGTTTTGTAAATCTCAAAAAAAAAGTTATTTCCTCAAGGATATTAACATAGATTTTATCATTTTGTTTAGTCCTCGTACAGTTTTACTTCCTTTACGAATTCTTTTTTGCATTTTAGCATCTTATTCTGCTTTATTTGTATGATTTTGATCTCGCAATCAATGCTATAACATCTGCAAGAACGATAACTCATATCTTGTAGAATATTACACCATCTGTCTCTACACCACTAGATTCTCATCAACTAGCCTCTAATGTCCACTGCTAAACATAGGCCTCTCGCATGCTTTTCCACTTAGTCCGATTTTGCGCCATCTTAATCCAATTTGTAGTCACTCTTTTTATGTCATCTGTCCATCTCGTTGGGGGTCGACCTCTATTTCTGTTAGCTTGTATTCGGGGTCTCCATTCCAAAATTCTTTTTACACACCGGTCATTAACTGAACTTGCTACATGACCTGCCCAGTTCCACTTTAATGTTGTTATCCTTTCAATAACGTCTGCTACTCCTGATCTTTTGCGTATAGTAGCATTGGGTATTCTATCACGTATATAAATCCCTAACATTATTCTCTCCATTGCCCTTTTCGCAACTTGTAGTTTACTCACTGTTGCTCTTGTGAGCAACAATGGGCAACAATTTACTCAGGATTTCTGTGCCGTAGGTCATCACTGGCAAAATACACTGATTAAATACTTTTCTTTTCAGACACATTTAAATCTTAGACCTAAAAATATCCTTCATCTTTCCAAATACAGCCTAAGCGAGGTTTTTTCTTCTTTTCAGCTCAATTGTTTGGTTGTCTCGACTTATTCTGATCTCATGGCCCAAGTATTTATAGGAGTCAACTGGCTCAATATCTTTGTCTTCTACTGAGATGTTTTTGTTGTGGACTAAATTTGTCATAAATTGTGTTTTTGAAAAATTTATTTTAAGACCAACTCCTTTTGTGGCAGTATGGAGTTCTTGGAGTATTATCTGTGCCTGGTTAAAGCTGTCTGCATTAAGAACGATATCATCTGCAAATTTAAGGTTATTTAAAAATTTTCCTTCTACATTGATGCCCTTTTCATTCCAATCTATTGTTTTACAAGCGTATTCTAGCAAAATTGTAAATAATTTAGGAGACATGTTGTCTCCTTGCCGAACGCCTCTTTCATATTGGGTATCTTCGAGATCTTATTCAGATTTGAATCTAATTCTATTGTGAAGTTTTCTTCACAATATTCTGAGCATTTCCAAGCTTTGTGTTTTTAAGATATTGTAACAAAGATGAACTTGAGTCAGTCTCTGGGAATCACTCCAATGTTATTATATATTGCATTAAAAAGTTTTTTTTGTTGTCTAGTAGTATTTTTAGCTAGTATTTTTATGTTATCTTCATTTATTAGCTTCAGCAACTCAGTTGGTGTATCATCTGGACCACAAACTTTTTTATTTTAACATTTTTAAAGCGTGTTCTACTTCTGATTTCGTAATTTCTATGCTGTCAATACAATTTTGGTAGGATTCGGTAATATTATTTCTGTCATTTTCAAATAACTCCAATACAATATATGTATAGTTGTCATTCTCTTCTCATTTTGTAAATCACTTCATTTTCTATATGACTATTATTAAATTCCCCAATTAATAAAATATCCACCACAAACCACGACCCATCTACTATTATGTAGGTGTTATACCTACAACATACTCATAAAAATCAAATATACTAGTGACTTCTTTCTTCTTCGTTTGTTTTTGGGTTTCGATTATATAATCATTTACCCAGTACATGTAAGGTTATGCTCGTCTTGCTCTAGGCAATGCACAACCAGGGATAAATTTCTACTTCTGTTGACTGCTAATTGACAACTGGGTGATACTGAAAGATCAGCTTTTCCATTTGTTTATCTTCTTCATTTAAGGTTAGATTAGACTTTTCTCGTTTGGGGGTAGCTTCCAAACATTGTCACATTAGGTTTATGGGTAATGCTACCTTCGGTTAGGATTAAGGATTTTAAGGACGTACTTTTTTGTATGTTAGGATATTTCCAGTATTTTCTAGATTTATTTTGTTATTTTGACAAGTAAAAAAAATTTTTTTTTATAGATCGATTTGAAAAAAATTGATAAATTTATTAATTATTTTGATAACTTTGTCAGAGGGTTTATATAAGATACAAAGATATTGGACTCTCTATTCCTGCTTTTATTAGTTCTAAATACAGATCCATATTTTTGTGTTTGTTTATGGGACATTCAAAGAAGATATGGATCACTGTTCCAATGGTTCCGCATTCACATATCGGTGTTTCTGTTTTACCTATTTTGTAGAGATGGCAAGGAGTTTTGCAATGTCCACTACGTAAACGATTAATATTTGTTATAGTATTTCTGCCCATATACCCACATTTGGCATACCATGGTACTATGTGAAAATCACACTGCAATCTGCAATAGTTTGGATTTTTATCTTTAATTTTTGAATGCCATTCATTGTAGAATTGTGTTAAAATGTCTTTTTTTGTAACGCAAAAGATATCTATACTAACATTTTTTATATCATATGGTACTCTTAATTCTCTCCCAATATTCGCCAGCCTATCAGCTATCTCATTACCTTTAATTCCCTGATGTCCAGGTACCCATTCGATTCCTATCGAGAATCCAATATTATTAGTTTCTATCAATAGTGTTTTTGGCCATTATGGTTACGTAATCCATTTGATCCCATTTGAGACTGGAAATTTTGGATAAAGCACTTTTTGAATCCGCAAAGATAACTGCTTTCATGATCCCCTTCTCAATGCACACAGAGATAGCTTTATACATAGCTATCATTTCAGTTGTACAGATTTGTGTGTAATTATGGAGCCTTGATGAAAATTTGTAATTAATCTGTGGTATATAAATTCCAAATCCAGATTGGTTTTTTTGTGGGTCGATAGATTCATCTGTATATACATGTATGATTACTATATATTCCACCATATTTTGCTAAAAACAGTTCATTAGATTGAATTTCATATTTTTCATATTCTAGGCTCTTAATTGTAATAGGATATAAAAGAATTTTTCTTTCTACTTCATATATAGGATTAATTTTGTATCGGATTATATTTTTTGATTTTTTGAGTAGGTCTGTATATGCTAATGAGTAGTCTGGTATAGCTTTATTCTTCCAAAATTGGTTGTTTGCATTTATAGCTTCATTTAACTTGTTTAAACGTCTTAGTACTATTTTATTTTTTTCATACATTTGTTTCAATGTATACTTATGAGCCAATATTTCTCTTCTAACTTTTAGTGTGGATACTGAACATTCCGCTTGTAATATTAAAATTGGTGTAGAACGTAGACAATCTGTTATAATCCTTAAGGCCACATTTTGTACTTGTTCCAACTTCATCATCAGACTTTTACTGCAAGGATTTAAAAGATTGGCTGCATAATCTAAATGAGATCTTACTATCCCTTTGTATAAGCTTAAAAGAATGTTTGGATCAGCTCCCCATTTTGTACCACAAATTGCTCTCATAACATTAATTCCTTTGTTTGCTTTAACTATCATATCATTTACTTGAATTTTCATATTCAAGTTACACTGTAGATGGAACCCCAGATACTTTATTTCATTTTTCCATGGGATTTCCATGTTTTGGAACATAAGGTGGGGGAAGTTATAAGCTTGAGCTCTTTTTCTAAATATTATTGCGTTTGATTTATGTGCTGAGATTTTAAAGTTGTGTGTTTCAAATCACTCTTGTAATTTTTGTAAGTAAGTAGTATTTAAGCAATTAATTGATTTATATATATATATATATATATATATATATATATATATATATATATATATATATTATATATATATATATATATATATATATATCTGACCCTTGTACCAGAATTACAAAATCATCTGCATATTGGAAGCACTCCATTTCAGGTTTGATTAAATCATGTAAAGACTTTGAGTACAAATTAAACAATATTGGACTGAGAGGTGACCCTTGTGGCAATTCAGTTGATGCTTGGATTGGGCCTAGTATATTGTTTGATTTATCTTTAATATAAATATTTCTATTGAGCAAGAATTGCATAATTAGGTTTGTATATGTTGTTGGAATATCATACTTTACTAGTGACTTAATATTGACATAATTTATTTTATTCTATTATTATATTTGGAAATGACATCTACAAATAATAATTTTTGACAGAAAAATTCTATAAAACTGTATAAAACCAGATGTAATATGTATATGAAAATAAATGTTGTAAAAGTAAAGGTAGAGTTGATATCCCTGCAAATAAAACTTTAGGTAAACCTACAAATTAATCGATTTTCACTATAAGTAGTTCTTTCTAACCTCAATAATTATTTTCGATCGGTTTACAAAATATCAAAACTAAATAAAATTTAATTACTTTTTTCAGGAGATTATCAAAGAGTTTACGGAACCAAAGAAGAAGAAGAATACCGTAAATCCCTTTTTATAAAAACATTAGATTTGATCAAAGAACACAACGCTAAATACGACAAAGGACTGGTCACTTATTATTTAGGCATCAACCAATTTGCTGATCGTACACCAGAAGAAGTCGTCGGTAGATCAAAGGGCAAACAAGTTTTACCACAACAGTAAACTGTCATAAACGATGAAAATAAAATAATTTTATACCAGAACGTAACTTTGATAATATTTTAGTTTAATAAAACTAATTTGTCATATTATTGTTTTATTTATGTATCAATAAATCAAATGTTGTCCCTAGTGGAAGCTGAAAAAAGTCATATCTTAAGCCCAATTTCTTACCAAGAGCTTAACTTCTCTCTTGATCACTTAAAAAATTCCTGGGCTGGTCCAAACGACATTCATATAAAGACTTCATTTTTAACGATAAATAATGTCATTGTTAGTAACCAACATGGTTTCCAGTCTAAAAAGTATACCAATCATCATCATCATTTTGGCTTTACAACCCTGTATGGGTCCTAGCCTCCCCAAGAATTCCATTCCAGTCGTCCCTATCCATCGCCTTCCTCCACCAAGCACCAAGCACGTATTTCCATTTCTCATATCTTGGTCTATGTTATCTAGGAATCTTATTCTGGGTCTTCCTCTTCTTCTTTGACCAATATGTCTATCAACGAGCGTTTTTCTAGCTGGGTCGGTTTGCTCCATCCGCATTACATGGCCTACCCACCTCAGACGTCCTATCTTAATGTGTTTTACGATATCTGGTTCCTGGTATATTCTATAGAGTTCGAAGTTGTATCGTCTTCTCCAGACACCATTTTCATTTACTGATCCATAGATTCACCTTAGTATTTTTCTTTCGAAACATCCTAACATGTTTTCATTGCTTTTTGTTAAAGTCCAGGTTTCTGAACCATATGTTAGGACTGAGCGTATTATTGTTTTGTAGAGTTTTACTTTTGTATTTCTTGATATAACTGTAGATTTAAAAAGGAGATTAAACCCAAAATAGCATCTATTAGCCGTGCAAATTCTGCGGTTTATCTCTGCGGTAATGTCATTTTCAGTATTGACGAGCGTTCCCAGGTATACAAATTCGTTAACTGCTTCGATGACGTCGTTTTCTATAACAAGTGGCCGTCGTATTTGTGGTTGCGGACCTATTTTCATGTATTTCGTTTTATTAATGTTTATTGTTAAACCCATTTTTGTAGCCGCTTCCGTTAGTGCTGCCTCTCGTGCTGCGTTTTCCGTTCTCCCAACAATATTGATATCATCAGCATATGCTAGGATTTGCACAGATTTGTTATATATTGAATTGGTAGTTGTGATTTGTGACGTACGTATTACTTTTTCCAGAGCTAGATTGAATAGTATACAGGAGAGTGGGTCTCCCTGACGTAGCCCGT
The DNA here is from genome assembly GCA_918026665.1 of Diabrotica balteata. NCBI lineage: Eukaryota > Metazoa > Arthropoda > Insecta > Coleoptera > Chrysomelidae > Diabrotica > Diabrotica balteata. The sequence continues at coordinate 3,273,105 of OU898284.1, forward strand.
TATTTGTATTAAAAGGTTCAGAGAGTTCCCCTGGATTCGTACTCTGCATTCAACTTTTTCAAGGATTAGTTTGGTTAGACTTATCAACTGATTTGGTACTCCTAAGTCTATCATTGCTCTAAACAATTCTCTTAAGCATACATCTAACTATCTGATTTTGAGGTAAGGTAAAAAAGGTGCGAAAAGAATAAAAAACGTGGTACTCTCGAACTTTATTTTTATGAAAGGGTTAAATGGGGACTTTTACAATAGATTTTGAAAACGTGGAAGAAAAAATGTTGAAAAATGTTGAATTACCTACTAAGTTTTGAGGTTATGTGTGCTCACATAACCTGGTGTGACACTTCTTACATAAAATTGACCGCTCGTTCTTCTGCCATACTCAGAATTTTCCTACATCTAACGGTTCGTGAGAAAAATTTTCATTTGGAGGTGTGTATTTGCTGAAAAACTGGATAATTTTTAATTCCATTTTTTTTTCTATTCCGGCAAATTGGGGTTAGCAGATCAGACTAAGACACATTTTTGTAATAAGCTGGACCGAGTGCATGTACCAAAACTTAAAAATTTTTTTTTTTAATAAAAATTTGGAAAAAATCGTCAAAGGGGGTACCCTTGGATTTTTTTCAAATTTCGTTATTCGGCTATATTGGCGTCAATTTTCGTCCGAGAGTCAAGCGAGTGAGATTTGTTACATGAAATTGACCGCTCGTTCTTCTGCCATACTCAGAATTTTCCTACATCTAACGGTTCGTGAGAAAAATTTTCATTTGTGGGTCTGTATTTGCTGAAAAACTAGAGAATTTTTAGTTCGATTTTTTCTCTATTCCGGCAAATTGGGGTTAGCGGATCAGACTAAGACACATTTTTGTAATAAGCTGGACCGGGTGCATGTACCAAAACATAATTTTTTTTTATATAAAAATTTGGAAAAAATCATCAAAGGGGGTACCCTTGGATTTTTTTCAAATTTCGTTATTGGGCTATATTGGTGTGAATTTCCGTTCGAGAGTCAAGCGAGTAACCATTTCTTACATAAAATTGACCGCCCGTTCTTCTGCCATACTCAGAATTTTCCTACATCTAACGGTTCGTAAGAAAAAATTTTCATTTGGAGGTTTGTATTTGATAAAAAAATGGAGAATTTTTAATTCGATTTTTTTTCTATTCCGGCAAATTGGGGTTAGCGGATCAGACTAAGACACATTTTTGTAATAAGCTGGATCGGGTGCATGTACCAAAACATAAAAAAAATTTTTTTAATAAAAATTAGGAAAAAATCATCAAAGGGGGTAGGATACCTACCCTTGAATTTTTTTCAAATTCCGTTATTCGGCTATATTGGCGTCAATTTTCGTCCGAGAGTCAAGCAAGTGGACATTTCTTACATGAAATTGAAATTTTTTTTAATAAAAATTTGGAAAAAATCATCAATAATTTTTCATGAGCTCAATTTTCAATATAAATATTTAAAAAAAAATCAGGCTGTTTTGTAGATAAAGATACATCTTCATGAATTTTTTCAGATTTTTTAATTCAAAATGGCGTCCAGAAAAAATAAAGGGCACTTTTGACCATCTTATCCCACTATAGCCTTTCTGTGAAAACCCATACTTAGATCTGTAACATTATTGACTCTCCGGATCAAAATATTCTCTCCATTATAATTAAATACCATAGACTAAGGAGATCTATAAAACTGGATCACCCGATATTTAAATATATACTTATACATGGGACCAAATGTGAAAAACGTCCTTTTTTTATTGTAATAATTGTAATATATATTGGAAGTGAATTGAAAAAAATTATTATTCAAACATAAATAAACAAAGTTAGGTTAAAATTGACGTGTAAGGTTTTCCGATATTGATGACTCGATTACCGCACGGCCGAGATAATCAACAAAAAAAGAAGAGGTATTTGGTGATTTTTCTAGTAACTTTCTTGGGTGTGAATCTGTCTTTTTGGTTTACTCCTCCTGGTTAAAAGACATAGTATAGTTTATTGCCATACGTTTTTTACCTGGATCCGTATTCTGCAACTCGTGAGAGTGCTCGTGCACTACAACTCATCGATGTGAGTACTCTCTCGGTCATCGCTCACATGGTACTAAAAAACCCTATTCACTATGATTCAGCGAGTCTACTACATTTTACCCAGCGTTGCCAAAGCGAACGAGTAACTTTGACCTATTATTTAGTTCAAATGTACCTACTGTAGGCCTAGCCACAACCATTTTCACGATAAAACGAAATGAAGAAGCAAAGTTTTTGCTGTTAGGTTAGTTGTATCTGATTGTATCACTTGTTTTGTCAATTCTCGTTCTCGTTATTTATAAACTATTATATTATTATACTTTTCTTTGTTTTTTGGCGAACTTGTAAAAATGGCGTTAGTTCATCGCAAAGATATATAAAGCTGTCTTTATTGAGACGGAAATGTTTAATAATATTCACCTCAGATAACATTAAAAAAGGGTCTTCCTGTTGGAAATAGAGACATGGTATATTATTTTCAGCTTGTTCTTCCGCCTCTTCAACATCGGCGATTAACATTAACATTATTATATCGTCATCATCCATTATGAAAACAATATATAAAAACCAAATACAAATAGGAGTCAACAACCTTTTTAAAATTTCAATAACCTTTCATATAAACTGTACCTATTGTATACAATATTCTTCGTTTTATTGGCCTTCTGTCACTTATAATTTCTACGGCGCATGTCCACTCTCTTAAAATTTCGCAATTCTCTTAGTTTTACCCAGTAGAGTAGGAGAGTACTCGCATAGGAGTATATGAGCGTTCTCTTACATTTTCGTGAATACGAATTTTACAATTTCAGGAGAGTGACTTGCGCATTAAAGCAAAATTGTGAGAGAGAACTCCTACACGACCACTCACTTAAGTCAGTGAATAGGGCTCCTGTGGGTAAGTACAACCCTGACATCTATCAGATTCGTCAATAATTACATGAAATAATTCTCGAAACATCCAATACATTATATGACGTCATAATCAATAACACACTGAAAGAAAGCTCTGAGAAGAACCATACAAACCAAGTCCCCTTGTTTGATGGGATCCCAGAACCAAAAAAGTTAAAGAAGGAAATCGTATCAGACTCGACCTGCAATTTGGCATCCTTAATAAAAGTTTCAAAAAAACTACAATTATTGCCGAATAATCACTTTACTTAATACTTATCAAGGTTTTAGTCATAATTTTTGTACTTTTAACTAAATGTACTTTTATACAGCATCTTTTTCAACAGGCGGTAAGAGACCCTCCAGGTTTTCCCGTTGTTCTTCTGTCCAGTCAGTAAATTCGTTTAATCCCTCTCTCCATGATACTTCCCCAGCATCGTACTTTTTGTTGTGCTCTATAATTTTGTAGAATCTTTCTTTAAATAGAGCAAACCGCATGGCATCTTCAGCTTCGTCATACGACTTATTAAACTTTTCCTATAAAATAAAAAAATTTACTTATTATAAGAATGTAGACATTAAAAGCACACTTAATACGAATACAAAACGAATAAACTAAAATTATATTGATATTTATCGACTATAGTTCCAGACTAAAAACAAATGGATAAGTGCAAAATTTTTTTTTTTTTAGTTTTTTAGATATTAGGTGAGTATTATGTTCTAGAGCTCTATAGAGATTGGAAAATAAAACGTCAGCTTGTATTTTTTTTTTTCGAACTATTTAAGAGGACTTCACTTAGCAGAAGAAATGTTGGCTTTAATTCCATTACATGGATCGGAACTGACATTTTGGATTCGGCAAATACACAAAATATACAAAAAACCGTATCTGACCAGATACGGCTGGAAAATTTTAATACCAGAGTTACTCGTCTGGAATACAGCGCCAAAGGAGCTATTTCAAAATCAAGTAATGATCCAAGAAATTAGAATAATTGAATGGAATGCCAATGGACTGCTGAAGATCATAGCGATCTTCAATCAATCCTAAATATTGAAAAGATAGATGTGTGTTTAATTTCTAAGACACACTTCACCCATCAATTATACATTAGAATTCATGGATATAAGGTATATCACACAGTACATCCGGACAATGTAGCGAAATGAGATAGTGCAGTGATAGTCAAACATACAAGCTACCACAGTATGTATTAGGTTTAAAGACGCAGAAATAAACATAAGTGCAATTTATAGTCGTCCTAGACATAATATTAAAAAAGATCAGTATATCGATTTTATGAAAAGTTTAGACAATAGATATATCATTGGGGGTGATTTCAATGCGAAACACATTCAATGGGGGTCTAGGCTTACAACTACCAAAGGAAAAGAACTATTAGCAGCAGTCAAAGATCAGAAAGGAGATGTAATATCTACAGGGAAGCCAACTTATTGGCCAACTAATAGGAATAAAATACCAGATTTAATAGATTTCTTCATAATTAAAAATATCTCATCCAATTACTTGGATATTTGTGAAGGATGGTATATGAACTCCGATCATTCACCCATAATTCTAACCATAAGTGATATGATTATTAGAAAAGAGAACAACCCAACCTTAACTAATAAGCTCACAGACTGGGAAAGTTTTAAAGTAACTCTTGAAGAAAAGATCAATTTAGCCGTGCCACTAAAGACAATTGAACAGATAGATCAAGAATTAGATTTATTTGTCAAAGATATTCAAGATTCAGCGTGGGATTGCACTCCCATACTGAAAACAAAAGTTAAAGGGAATAACTACCCTAAAGAAATTCGTGAATTAATAAAAGATAAAAAGAAAACTAAGAAGAAAATAGCAGCAAACGAGAGCCCCTCGAGACAAAACTAACCTAAACAATGCCAGCCAGCAACAAAAGAGAAATCCAGAAAATTAAGAAATGAATCTATTAAATCTTATCTGGAAGAGCTCGCTTTGGGAAAGCTACAAAAAGAATTAAAAGACCAATATTACATTCTTCTCCAATAAAACTGGAAGACGGTAGTTAGGCCAGAAATAATCAGCAGAAGGCAGAGAGATTTGCCACTCATCTAGAGAACACATTTAAGTTGCAAGATGACCAAGACGATGATCAGGATTGGCCCAAACCAAAGCAAATAGATCAAGCCAACTTCCCCAAAAGAAGTAGCTGAGTTAATTAACGAACAAATCGACCCAAATAAAGCACCAGGGTATGACCTCATTACCGAAAGACTGCTAATCAATCTACCAAGAAAATCTATTGTAAAATTAACAAATTTAATAAATGCTGCCTTTAGACTACAATATGTTGCAGATTTATGGAAGCTAGCTGAGGTGATCATGATACCAAATCCTGGGAAACCCCCCAATGAGGTGACATCATATAGACCAAAATCACTCCTACCTGTGATGTCCAAGGTGTTTGTAAAACTCCTTCTGCGAAGAATCCTACCAATAATTGAAGAAAATAAAATAATTCCAGATCATCAATTTGGATTTAGAAATAAGCATTCGACAATTGACCAGTTGCATAGAATAACTGCTATAATTGAAAGATCATTAGAGAAAAGATAAGTCTGTTCTGCAACCTTCCTAGATGTGGCACAGGCGTTTGATAAAGTCTGGCATAACGGTTTGATACATAAACTTAAATCATTCATGCCTAAACAATATTCAAATATATTACAATCATATCTAGCGAACAGACATTTTAGAGTTAAACAAGAAGATGCATACACTGATCTCAAGGATATTGAAGCAGGTGTTCCACAAGGGAGTGTATTGGGTCCAGTCCTATACCTAATATACACGTGTGATATACCTGAACTAGAAGACGACACCATAGCTACCTTTGCAGATGACACTGCTGTCTTGGCAGTAAGTGACATCGTCGAAGAAGCTACAGAAAAATTACAAAATTCAATAAATAAAATTCATGAATGGACCAAAAAATGGAAAATTAAGCTGAATGAGAATAAATCAGTCCATATAAATTTAACCAATAAGAGAATTAATAATATTTCAATTAGAATAAATGATGTCCAAGTGCCTATTGCAACATCAGCAAAGTACTCGGGGATCACTCTTGATGCGAAACTTCGCTGGAAAGCTCATGTGAAGAAGAAAAGAGAAGAACTAGGCATCTACTACAAGAAAATGTATTGGTTGATGGGAAGGTATTCCTCTCTATCCATAAATAATAAACTCCTAATCTATAAACAAATACTGAGGCCAGTATGGACCTATGGTTGCCAACTCTGGGGCTGTGCCAAGCCTAGTAACATCAAAATAATCCAGGTATTCCAGAATAAAGTGCTAAGGAACATCGTAGATGCGCCTTGGTACGTTAGGAACAACGATCTTCACCGGGACCTCAAGATGGAAGATGTCAATCAGATAATCAAGAAATTTGCAGGGAGCCATGAACAACGACTCCATCATCATGTAAACGTCGAGGCTATCTAGCTCCTCGACAATACGAACCTAGAGAGAAGTCTCAAAAGAACAAAGCCTTTTGAACTGGTATAGTGAGTGAGTGAAAAGCAGAGCAAAGTGTTGTGCGAGTATGCATGCTAAATTTAATGCTAGTTATTAAAAATAATAGGAAAGGTACTAGTGAATAGACACCTAATTTTAAGTTTTCATTAGTAATTTAAGTTAGAAACAAATTGATAATTGGTCTTACTGACCAGATTTTAATGTAAGCATACTTCAGTGTCTTTAGTAAAAAAAAAAATTAAGACGACTTCACTGTAGCAGAGAAGATGCTGACTTTAATTCCATTACATGAATAGGAACTGACATTTTCGTGGAAAAAGATGGCGGCGTGTGATACAACCATGTTAACGACTGAGTTAAAAAAAAATGACAACGAATACAAAAAGTTGCATAAAACTATACTAAAGGTAATAAAAAAAACAAAAGAAGCATGGCTGACGGAGAAATGTACAGAAGTTAAAACACTACAACGCAAACATGACGATTTCCATATGTACAAAAAAATTAAAGAGATACAGAATAGCAGAAAGCAATGCAATACAGGCATAGTTGTAGACATTGAAGGCCAGATTTTGACTACCATTGAAGATCAATTACGAAGATGGAAAGAACATATGCAAAAATTATTCGAAGATGTAGCACGAAGTCTAACTGAAATAAACAATCCCTACGACTCTAGAACGACCTACGACCCCTAGAAATAACAAACGAAGAAGTAACTTCGGCCATTAAGCGGATTAAAGATGGGAAATCACCAAGACATGATGAGGTGCATAGTGAAATTTTAAAGCTATTAAAGGCACACCAAATCAGAGTTCTTACGAAACTATTCAACATCTACGAGACTGGTTACTTACCAAAAGACTGGCTACTATCAATATTCATTCCACTTAATAAAATACCAAAGGCTAGAAAATGTGAAGAACATAGATTAATTAGTTTGATGAGCCATGTGCTTAAAGTACCCTTACTATCATTCACTATGCATATACACCAAATTAGATGAACACTTGAGTGAAGTTCAATTTGGGTTCGGAGCAGGACTCGGAACGAGGGAAGCACTTTTTAGTTTGCAAGTTTTAATACAGAGAGCCAGGGATGTCAACTGCGATGTGTATGTATGTTTATGCATATTTATGAAAATGTAATTTAACAAGGTTCTATGTTCATTTATCACTTGCTAATTTTAGATTTAGTTAAAGTTATATCTCTAATATTAAATTTACTAGAAGAATATTTTAGAAAAATAAAAAATATTCCGCATTGATATTAATAATTTTAGAGTTCATAATTGGTTACGCAAACTTGAGCCTTTGTTTTCTCAAAATGGATAAATGTCCAGCTACAGCTTTATTATTCTGAGGGGATAAGTAATGAATATTACCTTGTATTTTGGCCATGCTTCTTCGGCTGTTTCATCAGGGTCAGGTACTTGTGCCACTACCACTGCAAGGAACAATGCAAATAAAAATATTTTACAAAGCATTGTTATCAATGTAAAACACCAGATACTGATTATTGATTACAATATTATTCAAGGCAAGTTCATATAAATAATAATTCCAAAAGTAGCTGTTGCGGCTTTTATATGCGCTGCCTGGTAATGTGGGTTTAATAAAACTGAATCCATAAAAATATGAAATAATATGAGTTATTACACAATCACAATTGGTTATCTTTAATTTATTTATAAATCATCTTGTGGTGGAAGTGACTTTTAATGTGTGGCAAAAAACAATAACTTGCAGATCTTCAATTTATTTATATAATGTAGTTTTTTTTTATTAATTTTGTTAGTTATAATTATATAGAGACATAAAAAAATTTAATTTGAGTTTGCTATGAAATTACTTATTTGCAAGATTTTGTTTGTAGTCACTACTGATTTTTGCAGAATGACATATGCGTCCACAGGGAGGGTCAGGGCCCTCCCTTGGGTGGAGAAGGAGAGTATAAAATTGGTGAATAAGCTATATAGAAAAATGTAAAGTTGTAACTTTATCTTGATTTTGAATGCAACCACTTTGTTTCTACATTCTAGCTGGGACGAAAAAAACACATAAACTTAACAAAACTTTGAAATCTGCTAGTATTTTATATATTGAAAAAGACTGTAAGACTTGTACACACTTCTAAATAGGTCTAACTGGTAAGCAGGTTTTGTATGTTTTCAATAAAATTGATAGTGTGTAAAATAATTTATTAAGCTGAGTATACTTTCGACATAATAAATGTCATCATCAGAGCTATCCTAAAATAACGTTAAGTTAAGTAAATTTTTTATAAAATACAATGACAGAAAAAACTTCTGTCATTTTATTTTATAAAATGTGTCTTAGCTGATCAGACTAAGACACATTTTTGTAATAAGCTGGACCGAGTGCATGTACCAAAACATAAAAAAAATTTTTTTTAATAAAAATTTGGAAACAATTATCAAAGGGGGTACTCTTGGATTCTTTTCAAATTTCGTTATTCGGCTATATTGGCGTCAATTTCCGTCCGAGAGTCAAGCGAGTAATCATTTCTTACATAAAATTGACCGCTCGTTCTTCTGCCATACTCAGAATTTTCCTACATCTAACGGTTCGTGAGAAAAATTTTCATTTGGTGGTCTGTATTTGCTGAAAAACTGGAGAATTTTTAGTTCGATTTTTTCTCTATTCCGACAAATTGGGGTTAGCGGATCAGACTAAGACACATTTTTGTAATAAGTTGGATCGGGTGCATGTACCAAAACATAAAAAAAAAAAATTTTTAATAAAAATTTTGAAAAAATCATCATAGGGGGTACCCTTGGATTTCTTTCAAATTTCGTTGTTCGGCTATATTGGCGTCAATTTTTGTCCGAGAGTCAAGCGAGTGGACATTTCTTACATGAAATTGAAATTTTTTTAATAAAAATTTGGAAAAAATCATTAATAATTTTTCATGAGCTCAATTTTCAATATAAATATTTAAAAAAAAATCAGGCTGTTTTGTAGATAAAGATACATCTTCATGAATTTTTTCAGATTTTTTAATTCAAAATGGCGTCCAGAAAAAATAAAGGGCACTTTTGACCATCTTATCCCACTATAGCCTTTCTGTGAAAACCCATACTTAGATCTGTAACATTATTGACTCTCCGGATCAAAATATTCTCTTCATTATAATTAAATACCATAGACTAAGGAGATCTATAAAACTGGATCACCCGATATTTAAATATATACTTATACATGGGACCAAATGTGAAAAACGTCCTTTTTTTATTGTAATAATTGTAATATATATTGGACGTGAATTGAATAAAATTATTATTCAAACATAAATAAACAAAGTTAGGTTAAAATTGACGTGTAAGGTTTTCCGATATTGATGACTCGACTACCGCAAGGCCGAGATAATCAACAAAAAAAGAAGATGTATTTGGTGACTTTTCTAGTAACTTTCTTGGGTGTGAATCTGTCTTTTTGGTTTACTCCTCCTGGTTAAAAGACATAGTATAGTTTATTGCCATACGTTTTTTACCTGTGGGTAAGTACAACCCTGACATCTATCAGATTCGTCAATAATTACATGAAATAATTCTCGAAACATCCAATACATTATATGACGTCATAATCAATAACGCACTGAAAGAAAGCTCTGAAAAGAACCATACAAACCTAGTCTCCTTGTTTGATGGGATCCCAGAACCAAAAAAGTTAAAGAGGGAAATCGTATCAGACTCGACCTGCAATTTGGCATCCTTAATAAAAGTTTCAAAAAAACTACAATTATTTGCCGAATAATCACTTTACTTAATACTTATCAAGGTTTTAGTCATAATTTGTGTACTTTTAACTAAATGTACTTTTATGCAACATCTTTTTCAACAGGCGGTAAGAGCAGTTTCTGTTGTTCTTCTTCTGTCCAGTCAGTAAATTCGTTTAATCCCTCTCTCCATGATACTTCCCCAGCATCGTACTTTTTGTTGTGCTCTTTAATTTTGTAGAATCTTTCTTTAAATAGAGCAAACCGCATGGCATCTTCAGCTTCGTCGTACGACTTATTAAACTTTTCCTATAAAATAAAAAAAGTTATTTATTATAAGTAAGTAGACATAACTATTCTAGACGACTTCACAGTAGCAAAGAAAATGCTGACTTTAATTCCATTACATGGATCGGAACTGACATTTTGGATTCGGCAAATACACAAAATATACAAAAAGCCGTATCTGACGACCCCAACCACAAATTTTCGAGGGTACATCGATGAGGACAGTTTTTGCATGTAAGAAGATGTTCCATAATCTGTGGTTCTCCACAGTCACAGTTCACATAATCTTAGTTTATTTTTCCCATCTTGCCATGTTTGATTTTACTGGAGCAACCCCCGTTCTTATCCTATTCATAGTTTTCTACGTTTTAAAGTCTATGTACTGGCCGTTCCATTGAACCTGGGGAAGAAAAAAATACTTGGGCGGTTCATCCTGTCACAGAATAATAAACAATCAGAATGCCCACTCTCAGATGTCGCCTTTGAAGTTTTTGAGCACGCGCGCCATGTTTTAGAAGGAAACACATAACACAGACACAAGGTTATTAAAAATACTAACCTTGACACAGACATATGATTTGTGAGGTTATGTAATTGTTTATATTTATGTTTAGTTATATTATTATTCATGTTATTATATTTAACAATGTTAATATAATTGTATACTATGTCTTCTAAAGCTCTGGAGAGATTAGGAAATGCCGAAAGGTCTTAATCTCGATGAAGGAAAAATCCGAATCTGCACCTCCACGCGGTAGAGGACGGGTAACATCAATTTTGATGGCTAACGCAGATAGGGACCGAGTGATTGCCGGTATAAGCAGTCCCCCACTTACCGACCAACGGCTCCGGGCGGACGAGTTGGTAGGTGGTAGCGCACGCTTTTGTCCTGGGGCTGAGAAACCGGCCCCAAAGGCGGAAGAATCAATGGTTTGGTCAACGGCATAAGAATATAGAAGGCAACGAGAAACCACTATATTAAAGATCCCTATGGATATCTCTAGTACAATTATAATGGTTGTACAACTCAATAAAAATTCGCATACTGATCATGGACATCGGAGACCAAGATCCGGCAAGAGAGGTCATTCCCATGACCACAGGGCCTCTCAGGTCGTTAATATGCAAAATCCCTGTGAAATACCCAATAAAACACCTTTAAGAAAAGTCCACACGAATTGTCTGAAGAGGATATCCACTTGGAACGTTAGGACGATGGCTCAATCAGGAAAAATCCAATGCGCAATTAAAGAAATGGAACGCATGAAAATAGAAATAATGGGCATAAGTGAAATGAGGTGGCCTGACTCAAGTTATTGTGATATAGAAGACTACAGAGTATAGTATTCAGGATCAGAAAATGGTAAATATGAGAATGGGGTTGGAATTATCACGCATAAAAGTATAGCCAAACAAGTCAACAACTTCATACCAGTGAACGATAGAATCCTCCTGTTACAAATAAATACGTCACCGGTGAACACAAACATCATACAAGTCTATGCACCCACAGCAGACCATAGTGATGAAGAAATATCAGAATTCTACAAACAAATAAGCAACCTTATAAGAGATATACCGAGACACGAACTCCTTATAATCATGGGAGATTTCAATGCAAAAATAGGTAACGGAAAAGAAGGGCAACATATTGGTCCACATGGATTAGGAGAGAGAAATCAACGCGGAGAAACAATGAGTATCTTTGCAGCTGAGCATGACTTAATCGTGCCAAACACATTTTACAAACTACCGCCTAGACGCCTGTATACGTGGAAATCACCTAGAGACAACGGAGAAGACGTTATTATTAGAAATCAAATAGACTATATGCTTGTTAACAAAAGATATCGAAATAGTTTCAACAGTGTTAAAACCTACCCAGGCGCTGATATTCAATCTGACCACAATCCTTTAGTGGGCGTGTATAGAACTAAGTTAAAGAAAATACGCGGAAAAACTGTAAAAAAACATGACATGAGAAAACTGAAATATAGCGAAGTAAAAGAAATAGTCAGCAAAACATTAAATAGAAAATTATAAAGAAATCGATAATACAACGGAAAGCACAGAAGATAAGATAGAATCCCTTAAGAAAACAATAGACGACATTAAAGACAATTTTATGAAGAACGAAGAAGGTAAGAATAAGACATGGATGACGACAGAGATTCTGCAACTAATGGAAGAAAGAAGGAAAAACAAGAACGATAACTCCATGTATAAAACATTACAGCGAGAGATACAGAGAAAGATCAGAGAAGCCAAACAGAAAGAACTGGAGAAAAAATGCCAAGAAATCGAAATTCTCCAAAGTAAATACGACGACTTCAACGTGCATAAGAAGGTAAGAGAATTTACAGGTAAATGTAAAAACAGAAGAGTAAGTAAACTTGTTAATGACAATGGAGAGATAATCGTGGACAAAGAGAGTATCAATGATACCTGGAAAAATTACATAAGAAATTTATTTTTTGATGAGAGAGAGAACCAGCCCCCAATACCTACGAAAACAGGACCACCTATACTAGTGTCACAAATATCACTATTAGCAGCCATAATATCACTAAAAGAATGTAGAGCTCCAGGACCAGACGGAGTACAATCTGAATTTCTTAAACTTCTTGATGGTGAATCTTTAAGAGTACTATGTAAAATCTTCAATAATATCTATGACACAGGCAATATCCCAAAAGATTGGCTACTTTCAGAATTTATTACCTTACCAAAGAAACAGGGAGCAAAAAAGTGCGGAGAATATAGGCTAATAAGTCTAATGAGCCATACATTAAAACTTTTTCTTAAAATTATACATCGTAGAATATACAAGCTATGCGAAGAGAGAATACAAGACACACAGTTTGGATTCATGAAAGGCGTAGGTACAAGAGATGCACTGTTTAGTCTACAAGTATTATTTCAAAGATGCAGAGATATGACTTGCGATATTTACACCTGCTTTGTGGACTACCAAAAAGCATTTGATACAGTTCAACACCAAAAAATGATGGATATTCTAACAAAAGCCCAAATGGATGATAAAGATCGGCGTATAATACAAAATTTATACTGGAACCAATCAGCCACAATAAGAACGAATTTTGGAGGTGAACCAACGGAAATGATTCAGATTCTACGAGGCGTTAGACAAGGTTGTATACTTTCACCTATATTATTTAATCTATATTCAGAGAAAATATTTAGTGAAGCCTTGGAAAAATGCGAACATGGAATACTTCTAAATGGAGAACGCCTAAACAACATCCGTTATGCAGACGACACCGTTATTTTTGCAGACAGTTTGAACAGTTTACAGCAACTAATAAACAAAGTAAATGAAGTAAGTGAAAGATTTGGACTTCAAGTAAATATAACAAAAACTAAATTTATGATCATCAGCAAAAATAAAGTTAGAGACGCTCAACTACTTATCAATAATACACCAGTGGACCGAGTAAAACAGTATAACTATCTTGGAACAACAGTAAATGAACAATGGGATCACTCACAGGAAATAAAATGTAGAATAGAGAAGGCTAGGAGTGCATTCAATAACATGGCCAAACTCTTTAAAAGCCACAATCTTAATCTGGAGATAAAAGTAAGGCTCCTACGATGTTATATCTTCTCAATATTGTGTTACGGAGTTGAATCCTGGACACTAACTGAAGCAATGGAGAAAAAACTTGAAGCCTTCGAGATGTGGCTATACAGGCGAATTCTAAGGATATCATGGACAGACAAGATAACCAACGAGACCGTATTACGAAGAGTGGGCAAAGAAAGAGAGGTGATGTATACCATTAAAAGGAGAAAGTTGGAATATCTCGGACATATAATGAGAAACAGCACTAAATACAGATTACTGAAGGTAATCCTACAGGGTAAAGTATTCGGAAAGCGAGGAATTGGGAGAAGGAGAATATCATGGTTGAAGAACCTGAGGAAATGGTTCTCCACAACAACAACGAATTTATTTAAAGCAGCAGTTAATAAAATAATTATAGCCAGAATGATTGCCAATATTCAGAACGAATAGGCACTGAAAGAAGAAGATGTCTATGATTGCCGTAAGTCAATTAAACCGGGTTAATTTTTCTATGCACACCACACAAACAACACTGGTTCCCTCTAAAACATGGCGGAACGTCTCTGTTACAATGTCAGGTAGAAACTCCGGATTAAAAATAGGGACGCTAGAATAATCAACAAACTACGTGTTATTTTTACCCAATTTAAGAGTATATATTTCAAGTTGTTTCTTGGTAGTTTAAAACGATTTCTTTACATGAGCCCACAAATAAAATGCAAGTCAGGTATTCAATTTTCTACCACGCAATAGTGATGGGAATGTTTTCAAGATTGTTACGAAAACTTGTCCGTGGTATTTGTTTGTTTTAATTTTGTAGACGACAAACTAGCTGCAAGACGAAAGGGAAAGGGGAAATGGATTGTGGCGTCGAATTTGTAGAAGGTAAGTCAGTCGAGCTAAATCAACCGAACGATGCAGTCAAGCTAGGGCAGTTAAAGCCAGAAGACGTGCGACTTGGAACCGAAAGTCGATTCAATTTTTGGTTATGTTTTTAGACCAGTCAATATAATAATACTCTCTGCATTAAATGCAGTTTTGACAGAGTAGTCATCAGATGATTTGTACAGTGTACCGGAGGCTAATGGAAATTTTTGAGGATTACTATATAGGATGTCCCACCAGCTTTGTTGTTGTTTGTCAGTTTGATTCCTCCACCGAACCCATTTACGTCAGATCTTCGTTCCTGAATATGAAAATGGTTTCCTGTGATCCAGTTTGAGAATTTAGTAAGTTTAAAGTTAAGTTTAAATTAAGGTAACAATTCAATATATTATATTTTCCAAGTAAAATAGAAATTTTTTTATAGTTGCTTTCAATAAAATAAACAAATTTGTAATAAAGTTTTATATTATGTTAGAGTCATAGCTAAAAATGTCATAATTTAATCTGTCTTAAAATGTTATGTTGACATATGACATTTTGTTCTAATCCATTGTTGTTGTAAAACAATTTCAATTTGATTATTATATATAAAAGATGTTTTATATATAAGGTTAAATTCTACAGTATTTTCATAAAAAGGATATCCATAAGTTTTTGATAATCTAAATTGGCCATATTATAACCTAGGAACCATTTCAAAAATTTTGTAGCAATCTTTTTTGTAAACAAATAACACATAAGTTTTGTTAATTTGTATTATGTATATAGTATGCTTCTTGTGTAATCTGTATTTTTGAAAACTGTTTGTTTGAGACAAAAATAAACTTTTGATTTGTTTGTCTGATCCATTTTGTGTTTTAATTTAGAAAAGTCTCCTAAGCCTTGTATGTATTTTTGATTGTAAAGAAGAAGAATTTTTCTTTCTCCAGCAGGAAGTTTTTCTTTTTCATTTTTTACCTGTGGGTAAGTACAACCCTGACATCTATCAGATTCGTCAATAATTACATGAAATAATTCTCGAAACATCCAATACATTATATGACGTCATAATCAATAACGCACTGAAAGAAAGCTCTGAGAAGAACCATACAAACCTAGTCCCCTTGTTTGATGGGATCCCAGAACCAAAAAAAGTTAAAGAGGGAAATCGTATCAGACTCGACCTGCAATTTGGCATCCTTAATAAAAGTTTCAAAAAAACTACAATTATTGCCGAATAATCACTTTACTTAATACTTATCAAGGTTTTAGTCATAATTTTTGTACTTTTAACTAAATGTACTTTTATACATCTTTTTTAACAGGCGGTAAGAGACCATTCTGTTTTTCCCGTTGTTCTTCTGTCCAGTCAGTAAATTCGTTTAATCCCTCTCTCCATGATACTTCCCCAGCATCGTACTTTTTGTTGTGCTCTATAATTTTGTAGAATCTTTCTTTAAATAGAGCAAACCGCATGGCATCTTCAGCTTCGTCGTACGACTTATTAAACTTTTCCTATAAAATAAAAAAAGTTACTTATTATAAGAATGTAGACATTAAAAGCACACTTAATACGAATACAAACGTATAAACTAAAATTATATTGATATTTATCGACTTTAGTTCTAGACTAAAAACAAATGGATAAGTGCAAAATTATTTTTTTTTAGTTTTTTAGATATTAGGTGCGTATTATGTTCTAGAGTTCTATAGAGATTGGAAAATAAAACGTCAACTTGTATTTTTTTTTTCGAACTATTTAAGAGGACTTCACTGTAGCAGAGGAAATGCTGGCTTTAATTCCATTACATGGATCGGAACTGACATTTTGGATTCGGCAAATACACAAAATATACAAAAAACCGTATCTGGCCAGATACGGCTGGAAAATTTTAATACCAGAGTTACTCGTCTGGAATACAGCGCCAAAGGAGCTATTTCAAAATCAAGTAATGGTCCAAGAAATTAGAATAATTGAATGGAATGCCAATGGACTGCTGAAGCATCATAGCGAGCTTCAAGCAATCCTAAATATTGAAAAGATAGATGTGTGTTTAATTTCTGAGACACACTTCACCCATCAATCATACATTAGAATTCATGGATATAAGGTATATCACACAGTACATCCGAACAATGTAGCGAGAGGAGGTAGTGCAGTGATAGTCAAAGACAACATCCAACACCATGAAGACATGAAGTATGTCACCGAACACATACAAGCTACCACAGTATGTATTAGGTTTAAAGACGCAGAATTAAACATAAGTGCAATTTATAGTCCTCCTAGACATAATATTAAAAAAGATCAGTATATCGATTTTTGAAAAGTTTAGATAATAGATATATCATTGGGGTGATTTCAATGCGAAACACATTCAATGGGGGTCTAGGCTTACAACTACCAAAGGAAAAGAACTATTAGTAGCTGTCAAAGATCAGAAAGGAGATGTAATATCTACAGGAAAGCCAACTTATTGGCCAACTGATAGAAATAAAATACCAGATTTAATAGATTTCTTCATAATTAAAAATATCTTATCCAATTATTTGGATATTTGTGAAGGATGGGATATGAACTCCGATCATTCACCCATAATTCTAACCATAAGTGATATGATTATTAGAAAAGAGAACAACCCAACCTTAACTAATAAGCTCACAGACTGGGAAAGTTTTAAAGTAACTCTTGAAGAAAAGATCAATTTAGCCGTGGCACTAAAGACAATTGAACAGATAGATCAAGAATTGGATTTATTTGTCAAAGATATTTAAGATACAGCATGGGATTGCTCCCCCATACTGAAAACAAAAGTTAAAGGGAATAACTACCCTAAAGAAATTCGTGAATTAATAAAAGAAAAAAGAAAACTAAAAAGAAAATGGCAGCAAACGAGAGCCCCTCGAGACAAAATTAACCTAAACAATGCCAGCCAGCAACTTAAAAGAGAAATCCAGAGAATTAAGAATAAATCTATTAAATCTTATCTGGAAGAGCTAACAAACGACAGTAGCACAGAGTACTCGCTTTGGAAAGCTACAAAAAGAATTAAAAGACCAATATTACATTCTTCTCCAATAAAACTGGAAGACGGTAGTTAGGCCAGAAATAATCAATAGAAGGAAGAGAGATTTGCCAGTCATCTAGAGAACACATTTAAGTTGCAAGATGACCAAGACGATGACCAGGATTGGCCCAAACCAAAGCAAATAGATGAGAATATCAAACCAACTTCCCCAAAAGAAGTAGCTGAGTTAACTAAAGAACAAATCGACCCAAAATAAAGCACCAGGTTATGACATCATTACCGAAGACTGCTAAACTACCAAGAAAAGCTATCGTAAAATTAACTAATTTAATAAATGTTCCCTTTAGATTACAATATGTTCCAGATTTATGGAAGATAGCTGAGGTGATCATGATACCAAAGCCTGGGAAACCCCCCAATGAGGTGACATCATATAGACCAATATCACTCCTACCTGTGTTATCCAAGATGTTTGTAAAACTCCTCCTGCGAAGAATCCTACCAATATTTGAAGAAAAGCTATAATTGAAAGATCAAATAGAGAAAAGAAAAGTCTGTTCTGCAACCTTCCTAAATGTGGCACAGGCGTTTGATAAAGTCTGGCATAACGGTTTGATACATAAACTTAAATCATTCATGCCTAAACAATATTCAAATATATTACAATCATATCTAGCGAACAGCCATTTTAGAGTTAAACAAGAAGATGCATACACTGATCTCAAGGATATTGAAGCAGGTGTTTCTACAAGGGAGTGTATTGGGTCCAGTCCTATACCTAATATACACGTGTGATATACCTGAACTAGAAGACGACACCATAGCTACCTTTGCAGATGACACTGCTGTCTTAGCAGTAAGTGACACCTTCGAAGAAGCTACAGAAAAACTACAAAATTGAATAAATAAAATTCATGAATCTCTTTATTCAAAAGTGGTGATAAAGATGACCTTAACAACTATCGTCCCATAAGTCTCTTATCTGTGTTTTCAAAGATAATTGAAACTCTAGTTTATACTAGAATGAACGCATTCCTAAAAAAGCTTAGTGTCTTGAATAATTTTCAACATGGTTTTACATCTTCTAAGTCTACAACTACAGCTCTTGCATATTTCGTCAGCTTAGTGTTGGATGCTTTGGACAGACGAGAAAAGGCATGTGGTTTATTTCTCGATTTCTCCAAGGCTTTTGACACTTTGGATCATAATTTGTTGCTAATAAAACTTGAGGGGATTGGTATTCGTGATATAGTTCTAAAATGGTTTACTTCCTACCTAGAGAATAGAAGACAAAAACTAAAGATAACATCTACTGAACTTGTAAACGAATCCAACACATTGGATATCCATTATGGTATCCCTCAGGGTAGTGTATTGGGTCCTCTACTTTTTAGAGTATTTATTAATAATATAGTTTGGTAACTAATTCACTGACTGGAGTTAACATTATCAGTTATGCGGATGATACCAACATTCTAGTCACAGAAACGTCTGATCAAAATTTGCAAAATAAAACTATACAGGTACTATCCACCATCAACAGTTATTTCTGATCCAACAAATTAGTTTTGAATGAAGAGAAATCAAAGTATATGATTTTCACGTCAAATAATTTATTAAACCATCAAGCCACTATAGAATCAGCAATAGACAAAACAGGCCGTTTTTTTGAACTATTCACCTACTTACTTTTTTACCCTCCAGCATAACGAAATAACGTCTGTTTTGCAGTAAGATGGTGGTCATTGAAAGTGTCGTATAATTTGCGGAGGAATGTCATATAATTTTGTTCCTTACTGTGCCATAGGCTGCTGTTAAATTTACGAAAGCAACCCCTGTTGTAAGCTTTTCTTCAAAGCCCTCTTCAATGTGTTCTGTTTTGATTTGCCGGTCTGTATCCTCCTTGTTGTGGTATGAGGTGCTTGGCGACATTTTTTTCTATGCTAGCGAGTATGAGTCTCTCGTATAGTTGTGACACAATAGCGAAATAGGTCTATAGCTACTGAGATTTTCTGGGTCTTTTCCTGGTTTTAACATGGCTATTACTTTAGATTTTCTCCATTATTTTGGAATTTCCCAGGCTTTGCAGCACGTGTTATGAAATTACTACGTGCTTACTTACTAAGTGCTACATATGGTCAGTGCTGCTATATGGCGTAGAGGGCTGGACACTTAAAACGAGGGATATAAATAGATTAGAAGCTTTCGAAATGTGGCTTTATCGCCGTATCCTAAAAATACCATGGACAGCAAAAATCACAAATATAGATGTCCTTAAAAGAATAAATCAAGAACGCCAATTTTTCGAACCCATCAAAAAAAGGAAAACGGCGTATCTAGGTCACATCATGCGAAATGAAAAATACCAGTTCCTCCAACTTATAATCGAGGTAAAATTGAAGGCAAGAGAGGAATGGGACGCAAGAAAATGTCCTGGCTCCGAAACATAAGGCAATGGACAGGGATTAACGACATACAATATTTAATACATATTGCAAGAAATAGAGAATTAATGGAAAATGTGATCGCTAACATCCATTAGTGGATTTGCTTCTGAAGAAGAAGAAGTTATGAAATTGCAATATCCAGTTTTTTGCTTCTTGGCCTAGATGCTTTATTTGCTCACTGCATATATCATCCACACATGCAGGAGCCAAAGAAATCGTAGAAAGTAAAACTGTATTTGTTGGACTCTAAAAACAAAATATTATAAACTGTCCCGTTATACACTGCATTGTCCACAAATTTAGCAGCGGCATTAAACATGAACATACGAGGTATAAACACAAAAACATACACAAAATAACATGGATGAGACTAGAAAGTCTGAAGGAAGTCAAATAGACCATGTACTGATTAAAAAGACACAATCAATCGATAAATGACAACAAAAAACAACGAAGAATAAAAGGCAAAAAGCACAGAGAAAATGGGAGGTAGATAAATTGAAAGAGAAAGAAGTATGAAGAAGATTTCGACAAGTAAATACAGAAATGCAGTTCAAAGGACAACAAATGAAGGAATAATGAAAAAAATTTAAACAAGGAATAAACAATGCAGCAGATAAAGTGGTTGGCAAATGCAAAATAAAAAAAGAAATTGGTTTGACGATGAGTGCAAATTAGCAGTGAAAAAAAAAGAATAAAAGAAGATTTAAATGGCCATGCAAAGAAGAGGAACGAAAAAATACAAAGATCAAAGGCAAAAGACAGAGAAATTATTTAAATCGAAAAAAAAAATCAAAAAGTAGAAGGAATTATGAACAAGATTATTACACAATTATGAACAAGACATTAGAAACAGAAAATAAAAGATATATCTTAAAACCATGGTCCCAATATTTAAAACTAGGTAACCGAAAACGGACAGCTAATACAGCTATAAAAGCAGAAAATTGGCAGAAGTATTTCGAAGAGATATATCAAGACATGGATTGAGAAGAAAAAAGAGAAAAAAATACCGAACACAGAACAAGATGATGAAGACGAAGAATTGACCTATACAGAAGTGAAAGAGAAAATATGCAAGCTTTAAAACGGAAAAACGGCGGGAGAAAATAGAGTAGATGCAGAACTTATAAAATACGGTGGGGAGGCACTATACAGACAGGTCTGTGAACTAATACAGAATATATGGAGCAAAGAAATAATGCCCAAAGAATGGAAGAAGGGACTTATAGTGACAATCCCAAAACAAGGAGACAATAGAACTACCGAGCAATTAATTTACTGAATGTAACATATAAAGTTCACACCATGCTGAACACGGATGACAAACTTCTAGAATCAACGGAAGATAAACTGAAAGAATGGGAAAACTATATTAAAATTCTTTTTCACGACATACGAGAAGAACCAAGATTGGAAAATAACAACGAATGGCCAACAATTCTGAAATCTGAAATCATAAATGCAATTAATCATCTCAAAACAAATAGGTCCAGGTCCAGACGGAATATACCCAGAAACGTTCAAATTAATCAGCGAAGAAAATATCGAAATATTTGTCCTTTTATTCAATCGCATTTATGATACAGGTAAAATACCCCAAGATTGGCTGAAGTCAATATTCATCCCACTACCAAAAAGCCAAACCCACAACACTGCAATGAGCTCCGTCTGATAAGCCTTATGAGTCATGCAGTAAAAGTCCTACTAAAAATCGTACATAATCGTATCTATAGAAAGTGCCAAACAATCATCGGAGACGATCACTTTGGATTCAGAGCCGGCATGGGAACGAGAGAAGCCCTGTTCAGTTTACTAGTTCTCGCCCAAAAATGCTACGACCAACAGAAAGATATATTTATATGCTTTATAGACTTCGAAAAAGCATTTGATAGAGTAAGACACGACCTACTATTAGACCGTTTGCAAGAAGTCGATTTAGATGGAGAAGACATCAAAATCTTAAAAAACTTGTACTGGAACCAAAACGCCAGAGTTAGGATCGAAGGTTCCACATCCGCAGAATTAGAAATTAGGAGGGAAGTTAGACAAGGATGTGTTCTGTCGCCTCTGCTGTTTAATCTTTACTCCGAGTTTCTATTTAAAGAAGCATTGGAGGATTCCAAGGATGGAGTCAATGTGAATGGCGTAAATATCAACAGTATCAGATACGCCGATGATACAGTGTTAATTGCGGATTCCGACTCAGGTCTACAACGACTCATCGACAAGACCAACTCGACCTGTGAGCAATTTGGTATGAAAATAAACATTAAAAAAACCAAAGTGATGTCAATCCGAAAAAAACAAAACGTACCTCAACCTTGCCCAATAAATGGGCACATCTTAGAACAGGTCAATAGATTTAAGTACCTGGGATGTTGGATCGATAGCAGCCTAAATCCTGATCAAGAAATAAGATCGAGAATAGAACAGGCCAGAAAATCTTTCGAAAAAATAAAAGAACTGCTTTGTGATTCTCGAATAAAACTCGAAATTCGACTACGTTAATCAAAATGCTACATCTGGTCGACTCTTCTACATGCAGTTGAAACGTGGACCCTTAAAACATCAATCGTAAATAAATTGGAGGCCTTTCAAATGTAGATCTACCGTAGAATACTCAAAATTTCATGGACATCGCATACCTCAAACGAAGAAGTGCTGCATAGAATAGGCAAGGAAAGAGAACTTTTTAACACAGTAAAAGTTAGAAAAACATCATACTTAGGTCACATACTGAGAAATAATAAGTACCAATATGCCCAACTTATAGTGAAAGGAAAATTGAGGGAAAGAGAGGCCTAGGAAGGAAAAGACTATCGTGGCTCAGAA
>OU898284.1:3296856-3315854 GCA_918026665.1 Diabrotica balteata
AGTTCCGATAACCGCTTTATTTCATCCATTCCAGTCCTTGTTCTTTCGCAATTATCTGAAAATAAACAGGGAGTTTTATTGGCTATAACACAAAGATATTGTAGATTTTAATATAAAAACGATAGGTAGGATGTCACGTAAAGACTATTTTTAATAAATAAATGCATATTTCAGGGATTTCCAACAATCATTTTATGTCACACTCACAGGGTCTAATGTACAGGGTGTTTCAATGGCTTAAATGAATCAACAAGTACAAAAAAGTCTTTAATCTCTATAAATATGATATTACAATAAATGTTCAAAATGACCCCCATTTTCTTCAATAAACATTCGGTATCGTTTTATCAAGGAAAACCGAATGCGCTAAAAAATCATATTTTCTGACGAAATTGATTTGCAGCTTCAATTATTCTAACCCTCAATTGTTGTTCGTCCTCTATTGTCATCAAATACAGTACGAATCAAAAGAGACCAATATATATCATCTGTACAGAATAAACATTCTCTTTCATAAATCCCCAAAAGCAAAAGTCCATGGGGTTAAGACCTGGACTTCTGGGAGGCCAAAAAATAGGTCCGTCACGACTCCTTCAATCCACCGACTAGGATACTGCCTGCAAAGGTATTCCCGGACTTCATTACTGTAATGCGGTGGGGCGCCATCTTCTTCTTTAAGTTCCATCTTCTATCGAAGGTTGGAAATCATCATGGCTATGCGGACTCTGTTGACTGCCGCTCTAAAAAGTTCTGCACTACTGCATTCAAACCATTCCCTTAAGTTCTTAAGCCAGGATATTCTTCGTCTTCCCACATTTCGCTTTCCTCGGATTTTGCCCTGCATAATAAGTTGTAGTAATGCGTATTTTTGCCCTCTCGTCACATGTCCCAAGTACTCAAGTTTTCGTCTTTTAATAGTTAATATTATTTCCGCCTCATTTCCTATCCTTCTAGTTACTTCCATGTTTGACATTCTTTGAATCCATGATATTCGTAGGATCCTTCTGTAACACCAAAATTCAAAGGCAGCCAGCTTATTTAGATGAACTTGTTTTAGTGCCCAAGCTTCCAGACCATAAAGAAGAGTAGAGAACACGTAACATCGAAGCATTCTCAGGCGTAGTTCTAACCTTATATCCCGACAACAAAGAGACTTTTTAAGTTTAATAAATGATGTACGTGCTATTTCCATACGTGTCTTAATTTCTTTAGTTTGGTCTACATCTGATGTTATCCATGTTCCTAAATATTTATAGTTATTAACATTCTCAATTGCAGTATCTTCAATAGTCAATTGGATATTTGCATGTGCAGATTTAGTCATGATCATGCATTTAGATTTCTTTAAATTTATCTTCAGTCCGTACTCATGACAGCGTTCATTAAGGCGTTGCATTAGGTTCTGTAAATCATTGTTATTATCCGTAATTATTACTGTATCGTCTGCAAAACGTAAGTTATTCAAAACTTCTCCATTGATAGATATACCTTCTATTGAGTCTGAGAGCGCTTCTTGAAATACCGCTTCACTGTAGACATTGAAAAGTAGTGGGGACAGCACGCAACCCTGGCGGACTCCTCTCTGTATTTTGATTTTTTTGTGTACTGGCTGTCAACTCTTACCTTGGCAGTTTGATTCCAATATAAATTAGATATAATTTTCAGATCACGACTGTCAATATTTTTTATGTTGAACTTTATCAAATGCCTTTTCAAAGTCTACAAAACATAAGTACATATCCTGATTCATGTCCATGCATCTCTGAGCCAGCACATTCAAGCCGAACAAAGCATCTCCTGTACTCATACCATTTCTAAAGCCAAATTGTGTGTCACTAATCTCATATTCAAGAGTTTTAACAATTCTGCTGTGAATTATTTTCAAAAATGTTTTAAGTGTGTGACTCATTAAAGCTATTGTTCTGTGGTCTGAGCAAGTTGTTGAACTTGGTTTTTTGGGAATTGCTACAAAGGTTGATTGCAGCCATTGTCTGGGGATTGTGGCAGTCTGATATATTAGATTAAAGAGTTTAATCATTACATCAATAACATCTTCATCGATGAGTTTTAATAATTCGATGGGCACCTCATCTGGTCCAGTAGCTTTACCCTCTTTTGTGTTTTTGATGGCATAGATGACTTCTTCTCTTAATATTGGTGGTCCAGTATCCTCGGTGATTTCTAATGACAGTTCTTCTCTTTCATCATTAAATAGTTGTTGAATGTAATTGGTCCAGTGACATAATCTCTCCTTCATATCAGTAATAATATCCCCTTTATCATTTTTAAGGATATTCGTTTTTGTACGCTTTCTAGAACCTGTCATTCCTTTGATTTTTTTGTGTAAATTAAAGCTATCGTACTTTTTATCCAGATCTTCTATTTCCTTGCATCTATCGGAGAGCCACCTCTCTTTTGCCTCTCGAATTTTCTTTCTGATGTTTCTCTGAATTTCTTTGTATTTATTCAGGTCTTTTGCTTTATGTTTTCTTCGTTCTTCCATGAGTTCAAGAATTTCTACTGTCATCCAAGGTTTTGTTTTTTCTTTAAGTGGTTTGAGGGTTTCTTTTCCAACTGACACAAGGGCATGTTGAATTTTTTCCCATTTTTGTTCAATAGTTAGAGTTTCTGCATTATCTTCTTTGACTTTCCTTAAGCTCTCGTTTATTTTAAATTTGGTTTCCACATATGTGTTGTCTTGTTTAAAACGTGTTGTATCTATGATTTTCTTGGTGCTAGGGCTGTTGACCTTCTATGGGGCGCCATAGAAACCACATATTTTGCCTTATTGCATTCTTCCAAATACTCTTGTAAATCGTTTGCCAAGAACTGCAAATAATTATCACCATTTAAATTGTTGGGAAGGAATACTGGGCCTATTAGATTGTTATCCATAATTTCTGCAGAAACTTTAACGTTGATGTGATGAGTTGCTTTATGGCGTGAGGATTTTCGTCGGTCCAAATGTGCTCGTTATGATGGTTTGTTATTCCATTTCTACTGAAGGTAGCCTCATCGGTAAATAAACTATTTTTAATAAAATTAACATTTCGAGTGTTTTCCATTCCCAACCAATCGCAAAATCCAAACATTTTAGGATAATCTTCAACCAATAACTCTTGAACCGT
This sequence comes from Diabrotica balteata, assembly GCA_918026665.1. Taxonomy (NCBI): domain Eukaryota; kingdom Metazoa; phylum Arthropoda; class Insecta; order Coleoptera; family Chrysomelidae; genus Diabrotica; species Diabrotica balteata. Next base: position 3,299,985 of record OU898284.1, read on the forward strand.
TGTTAACTGATAGGGTTTAAGCGGCTGATCCTTCAAACGCCTCCAAAACCCTTACGCGAGGAACATTTAGTTGGGCAGCTATTACCCTTGTACTTGTTCCAGGGATTTCTTTAATGATCTCTAAAATGTCTTCATCAGTTGCATCCAACTTGCGGTTGGAATATACCCATTTCCCATAAACGACGATCAATGGTCAGAAATAATCATTTACCGGATGTTTCTCGATTGAGGTATTTTACTGCATAACACCTTGCGGCTGCTGCACTATTTCCTTGACATTCACCTACGATATTCCCGACAGTTTATTGAACTCCTCTAACATCTGTATATTGAGTACCGCATCCAAAACCTACTTTAACATTTCTAGTGACACTTTCTCCTCAATTCATCTTAGCTTATGTGACTCAAGGCTAACACCACTTCTAACTACCTAACACCTGTTCTGGACTACAATGAATTACCTTTATGACAGTAATCACTTTCCTATCTTGATTTCTAATTCTATTAGCAAACCCAGAGCTAAAATTTCAGAATGGAAATTATCTCAAGCTAACTGGAAGAACTTTTCAAACTTCATTGAAAACAAGATCAACCAGCTACAACTACCAGAAGATCTTGACATATCACTAGATTCCCTAGTGAGTTTGACCACGCTGGCTGCTCAAACGCACATTGGAACATGCACAATATCGTCTTCTCGTAAAACTGTACGCTGGTGGAATACTGAATGTAAGAATGCTATCCGAGAAAGCAAAACAGCATTAAATAAATATCAAAGAACCAGAACTAAGTCAAACCTGATTAAATTCAAACAACTAAAAGCTGCCGCGCGAAGAGTGATAAAACAAAGTAAAAGAGACTGTTGGATAAATACATATCTTACATATCTATCATCGCCCATTCCAGTCAAGTTTGATACAAAAATAAATAAATGCACGGAAAAAATAACGCACTTGTCAATTTCAGTGCTTAGTTACCATAATTCAATAGTAACGAAAGATTATCAATTTGCTAAAATCAATTTCATTTTTTATAGCCCTTTTTCTATCCGAATTGTCGAATAAAGGCCTTTCCCATTTCTCGCCATTCATCCCTGTTGTGTGCTAGGCGTTCCCACATTGGTCCTGCGACTCTTTTAATATCGTCGCTCCAGCGCATTTGAGGTCTTCCTCTTGGTCTCTTCGCATCGTACGGTCACCAGTTTCCGACTTCTTTGTTCCATCTACCATCTTCGAGACGTTCGTTGTGTCCAGCCCATTTCCATTTTAATTTAGCTGCTTGTATCGCGGCGTCCTTTATTTTTGTTTTGTTCCGAATTGCTTCGTTCGTTTGCCGATCTATTAGTGAGATACCAAGCATCTGTCGTTCCATGGCTCGCTGAGTTTTTCGAATCTTGTCCATGTTCTTTTTTTTTGAATATCCAGTTTGAGCTCCGTAAGTGACAACGGGAAGGATACAAGAATCGAACACTTTGGTTCGAAGGTTTTGGGGTATCTTTTTGTCTTTCACTATATATGAGAGTTTTCCAAATGCGACCCATCTCATTCTTACTCGTCTGCTTATTTCGGTAGTTTGGTTTTCTTTGTTTACTTTGATATTCTGACCCAGATATATGTATTCTTCTACATGTTCCACTTTTGTTCCTTGGATGGTTATCGTCGGTTGATCATCTTTATTCGACATTGGCTTAGTTTTACTCAGATTCATTTTCAGTCCTTTTTTTTATCGATTCCGTATGAAGCTCATCGATCATCGTCTTCAGTTCTTTCCAGCTGTCGGATATTAGTACTACGTCATCTGCATATCTTAGATGGTTTAAATACTTTCCGTTTATCGATAGTCCCTTCGTTTCCCAATTTAGTGATTTAAAGATGTCTTCAAGTGCGGCAGTAAATAGTTTTGGAGATATGGTATCTCCCTGTCTTACTCCTCGGTTGATTTTTGTTGCCCTCATTTTCATTCCGTTATCCATCGTGACTCATTTTCATAATAAAAGCAAAAACGACAACGACACAAATACTCTGACTCCTCATAAAGATCTTCCTTTTACTACAGATTTCTGAGATGACCTTCTCGCTTTAAACCGGTGGGGCTCTCGTGGGGCTCCACATCACGCTCAATATAACTGAAAATGCACCTCACTGGTTATAGTTTAATAAAGCAATAGTATCAAAGACCTTATCAAAATATAGTACAGACAATAAAAACTGGTAGGTAGAGAGGAAAAGACGGTAACTCAGAATTTATTCGTTCAATTGGTTCAAGATTTTATAAAACTGATCTTTAGTCTGCTATGATATTATATAGATAATTAGTATTTTATATGTTTCCATTAGTTTTTGTATATATTTCATTTGTGCCCATTTTGTAGCTGCCAATTCAGAAACTGTGTAGACAAATATAAGGACAACAAAGGTCTCTATATCATGCAAACAACCATTTTCCTACCTTTAACCTTTTCACCTCGGTATCAACTTTAAAAACAACATATACAGTAGAAGCTCGAATTTTATGATATTTATGAAAATATAAGCGAAAAATCATATACCCCCATACGCTATTTATGGAAATGTTTAGTAAAACTTTACTACTATGCTGAATTTAATATTACTGTCTGTAGAACTGCCTTTAAGAGCTGCTGTAGATATAAAATATTATTTCAGATTGATATAAAATGTTATGCAGCGATAAAGTCAACTTTATGGTGCATTATAGTTGAATATATAGGAGGACCTCTATTGTTATATGCTGCTATCAGTTATGAAATGCAAATGTGAACATAAAGAAAAAGATTATTTTATTCCGCATCTACATAATTTCAAGATGGGTTATAATTCATACAAAAGTCAACAATCTGGTAAAATAAATATTGCTTAAATGAATACTAAGAGTATGTAATAATAAACTAACGATATCCTCCTATCGTCCAATTTATCTCACCAGTAACATTTTCAAAGCAATGGAGAGAATAATAAGTAAAAGACTGAAATGGCACTTGCAAAAGAAAAATATTTTTACTCCAATACAAAGGGATACCGTTCAGAAAGATTAACAGCTGGTATCATTGTTGTACTAGAATCCGAAATTCATAAAGCATTTACAAATCAACTAAAAGTAATCGCAATATTTTTCGACATTAAAAAAGCTTTCGACACAACATGGAAGCATTCATCATCATCATCATTATCATCAATCAGCCCTGAGTTGTCCATTGTTGAACATAGGCCTCCTCTAGATTTTTCCATCTGCTTCTGTTCTGCGCCTCTCTATCTAATTGGTCACGATTCTTTTAAGGTCGTCGGTCCATCGCGTTGGGGGTCTTCCTCGGCTTCGTTTGTCAGTCCGTGGTCTCCACTCAAGCAATTTTTTTGTCCAACTGTCGTCTTTCATTCTTGCAACATGTCCAGCCCATCTCCATTCTTGCCTTGTAATATGTTCGATAATGTCTTCCACTTTGGTTCGTCTACGGACTTCCTCGATTCTTGTTCTATCTCTTAAGCTTATTCCAGGCATTGATCTCTCCGTCTTTCGTTGTGTCCTTCTCAATTTTTCGGCTGATGTTTTTGTGAGATTTAAGGTTTCTGCTCTGTATGTGAGGACTGGTAGAACGCACTGGTTAAAAGCTTTTCTTTTTCAATGGATCGGTATATTTGTTTTAAATACGTCTCTCATTTTTCCGAATGCAGCGCAACTCAGACTTATTCTTCTGAGAAGCTCGCATGTTTGGTTATCTCGCGTTAACCTTATTTCGCGACCCAAAAACACTATATTTTTCCACAAATTCTATGGGCAACTTTTCGATTTCTATTAGCTCATTGGGGACGAGTTGGTCATCATCATTTTTCCATCGTTTATCTTTAAAACGACATTCTGGTTACTTACTGTGTTGTTGTAGCATAACTCTGGCTTCTCCTAAGTTGTCTGTTATGAGAACAATATCATCGGCATATCTAAGATGATTGAATATCTTTCCATCGATGCTAATACCCTTGATTCCCACTCTAGCAGTTTAAATGCGTACTCCATAACTGTTATAAATAGTTTTGGCGCCAAGGTATCTCCCGCCGCACCCCTCTTCCAATTTTTATCTTCTCAGTCATGCAATGGAGGTTAACGGTTATTGTCGCATTTTCGTACATATTTCGAATAATATTTCCATACCTATGATCTATTCTGTATTCTGATAGTGCTTTTAAGATAGCAACTGTTTCGACTGTGTCAAATGCTTTGTGGAAGTCTACAAAGATAAGAGCAAGGGGTCTGTTATATTCGATAGACTTTTCAACTAAAATGAATAGAACTAGAACTGTTTTCAATAAAACAACAGTATATGTCTACAGATATATCACAATATTTTTGCAATGTTTTTGTTTTTATGCAATGTTGTCTGTAGGCGAGGGACCGGTCCAAAGGTACTCCAAGATATATAATTTGGTTCTCAGAGAATTCTGCAGGTAGTACGCTGTCATTGTTTTTAAGGCAGTTTCGAGTTTCTCTTCCACTATTCAAAACTATTTCCTTAAGCACATATTGCAAGATTGTCAGTATAGAGGAAGTGCTTGGTTTCGGTCGGAGTAGGTTGGTCGTTTGTGGATACATTAAAGAGCTTCTTCTTCTTTATGTGCCGTCTCTCTACCGAAGGTTGGCGACCATCATACGATAGGTTTCTCTGTTTTGTGCCGCATAAATTATGTTCGCAGCTTCTGGTATTTGAAACCATTCTCTCAAGTTTCTCAGCCAGGATTTCTACTTTCTGCCCAAACCTCTTCTACCTTCAATCTTGCCTTCCACGATAAGCTGTAGCAGACTGTACTTATCATTACGGAACACATGGCCCAAGTATGACGCTTTCCTCCTTTTAACAGTTGTTAACAATTCCACCTCTTTACCCATTCGTCTTAATACCTCTGTGTTGGTCACTCTGTCTGTCCAAGGTATTCTCAGTATGCGTCGATACAGCCACATTTCTAGAGCCGCTAACTTCTTTATAGTTGTTGCTGTTAACGTCCACCCTTCTACGCCGTAAAGTAGCGTAGAGAGTACGTAGCATTTCGTGGCGCGCCATCGGAGGTTAATGCTTAGGTTGCGGTTGCTTAAGAGCTTTCTCATTTTGATGAATTTGGATCTTGCTATTTCAATTCGGATCTTAATCTCTACTTCTGGTCCCACTTGTCATTTACTGTATATCCCAGATATTTAAATCGGTGTACTCTTTCAATACGTTCGTCTTCAATATGCAGGTCGATATGTTGAAATTTTTTTTTACTGATCACCATAAATTTAGTTTTCTTTCTATTGATCTTCAGTCCAAATCGGCTGCCAGTTGTATTAACTCTTTAACATAAAGAGCATTGGTGCTAAAATACTTCCCTGTGGGAGGCCGTTTTTTCAACTCTTGACCTACTTACTTTACCCTCCAGCTTAACGAAACAACGTCTATTTTGCAGTAAGGAATATACGACCTTTCCCAGATGGTGGTCATTAAGAGTGTCGTATAATGTGCGGAACAATGTTTTGTGCCTTACTGTTTCATAGGCTGTTTTCAAATATACGAAAGCAGCCCGGTTATAAGTTTTTCTTCAAAGCCCTCTTCAACGTGTTCTGTTAGTGCGAGGACTTAAATGGTACAAGATTTGCCCTGTCTGAATCCTCTTTGTTGTAGGATGAGGTGCTTGTCGACATTTTTTTCTATTCTGGCAATTATGAGTCTCTCGTATAGTTAAAAAAGTGACACAATAGCGAAATAGGTCTTGTAGCTACTGGGGTTTTCTAGGACCTTTCCTGGTTTTAACAAGGCTATTACTTTAGATTTCCTCCATGATTTTGGAATTTGGCAGGTTTTGCATATAATGTGTTATAAAATTGCAAGATCCAAACTGCTTCTTGGCTTAGATGCTTTATTTGTTCACTGCAATACATCATCCACACCTGCAGATTTCCAGTTTTTCAACCTATTCATACCGTCGTGGAGTTCTTTTTTTGTAAACGGAGTTCCTAGGTTGTTTGTCTCCGAATCCAATCTTCTCCTAGTGTTTGGGTCCTTATATTGGTTAGTAGTTCTTCCATTCGTAAGAAGTTAAGCAGTGACTTGGTTTGTTGTAACCTTGCATGGTGGTTTATGTTCTTTTGGATCACCGCTGAGTTTTTTTACAAGGTTCCATGCTATTTTGCTACTATGTGTCATGTCCATTTTTTCCAGGGTCTCAATCCACTTTCCTGTCTGGCTTGACTTAGCTGTTGGAGTAGTACTGCTCCGCACGCAGTCAACCGTTTTCTTGGCTAAAAGGTCAGTGGAATAGAGGTTTCGTATATTCTCATTAGTTCTTTGGACCCGCTGGACATTCCGGGAACATATTGCTGTCTACATCCTCTAGAGATAGTTTTTCTAGACACATTTTTGAGTACCTCTACAAAATTTTCGTAGTTCTCTACTGTTGATTCAAGACGTAGCAGCTCAGAATCTAGCATGTCTGCATACTTTTGCAGTTAGACTTTTTGAAGTTAAATCTCCTTCTGAATGGAATAGCTTGTGGTCTGACAATTGGAAAGATATTTATACCAATTGGTCTAGGCTAAGTTTTTGGTATGGAGCTATATACTACTTTGGTACATCAGTCTTCGAGGTTGTTACTTGGAAAACAGATATCCGGGTTATATCCTCTTTTCCAAACTTTGCTCTGAAAATATGGTGGAAGTTTAGGATCATGGATTAACGTTTCGGCCCATGCTTCTACTGCGTCTCCATTTGCGTCCGAATCTACATAGCCCCAGAGTAAACTGTCACTGTTAAAGTCTCGTCTCATTACAAGCTGTTTGAGTTGTGATTGAAAGTCAGTGGGGTGAAAATATAAAAGGCTGGTTTGGGGGCTTGTATACCGAGGTTATTGTGCATTTTCCGATCTGAATGGTTATAATCTCTATTAAATGTACATTTGTTGTTCCACAGATAAGACTATGGTTTAAGTTCTCACAAATACCGCGCTCCAATACTTATTGTGTGGTATCTCTGCAGTTTCATACCAGAGACTTTCGGTCTCGCTGCAGTTAGGTCTCTGTGGGTTTCCTGGATGCACAATACCTTACATTTCGTGTTCTTGCAGAATTCTAATAAAATATCTTGTTTGACTGTAGTGATGCCCTTGACATTTATGCTCGCTGCTGTCATGTTGGCTCTGAAAAGAACCGTTGTGGCTTGATGTTTGCCATCTCATTTGGTTTGGTCCGGTGTCGGAAGGATTAGCCGTCTACTAGTAGATGTTTCCCGGGGACGCCATCAATAGTGTTTACTTTGCAGTTGATGTGCACTACTGATCTCGTGGAGGCTCCTTCTTTGTCTCCTCACTTGTTTTTTCTATAGTTGTTTTGCTATTTTTAAAGCTATTTCGAATTATATTTTTCTGCATAAAAATTTTTTTCTTGAATTTTTAAATCTTTCTTAGTAGATACGCGTACTACGAAATAAAGCCATGTAGTAACGCTTTATTTCGGAACAGTACCAATGATCATAATAAAAAAATCATATTCAACGTTTATACTTCAAAATACGAGTTGTATAATTTAAGATATTATTTCAAATTTAATTTGCATTTGGAAATCCAGAAAGTTTATCTTGATGCCCGTACACTTCTGCTAACTTTCGAGGTTTTGTTTTAAAATTTGTGATTAAAAAGTTTTCTGTGCTCTTTGTCGTCCATATACTGCTGGATAATGATGATTGTGTGCTCCTTTAGTAGTGCCTTTGTTTCCATTAACGTTGAGTTTTTCGTTTTAATTTCCGTTTTTGTACAATCATGGTATATGCTTTCTAGCTATTTAAAACGTTGTTTTCAATGTAAAGATATATCAATATTTTTTTCGTAAGGCACTTTTAAAAATAAATTACATGTTAAATTTCTTGTAAACTTACAAGGCTGAACCAAACACTTTACAATTGATGCTGTATATTTTACCACACAGTCAATCACTAAAGTTTTGTAGAGTCGATATTTGAAGTTGGCAGAAAGTTTTAGTGGTCGTGAATTCTTTAAAAAAATGATAAAATTTAAAAAGCTTGTGGTCCAGATGATACACCAACTGAGTTGCAGAAGTTATATATATATATCTATATATATATATATATATATATATATAATATATATATATATATATATATAATATATATATATAATTATATACTATATATATATATATATATATATATATATATATATATATATATATATATATATATATATATATATAATCCTCTCTACCCTAAGGTGTGAGGTAAATACAATACAATACAATTACAGGTTACAGATATACATTAACATCTCAAATCGAAAATATTTATTCTATTAAATTTATTCTATTCTGTGCACCAATTTTGTCCATTCTTTCTTGTTTTTTGCTTTATTTTGAGCTTCTGACCATTCCAATCCACTACTTTTCAAAATCTGCCCTACTTCGTCATCCAGGTTTTCCGTGGTCTGCCTCTGATTTTAAACCTTTTTACTTTAGCCTTCCAGACTTGCTTAACGGGTCGGTTGTCGCTCATTCTGCACAAGTGACCAAACCATTTTATTTGTTGTGTTTTCAATAGCATGTAGTACTGATTCTATGCCCAGTTCTTCTCTAACATCTTCATTTTCTTATTTTTGTCTCGTCGTGTTATTCCTTTAACTCGTCTTAGATATTTCATATCAATGGCTTGTATCTTGCTTTTTAATTGCTTTGTTAAAACCCAGCTCTCGCTTCCATATATCCAGATTGGTCGGAATACTGTCTTATAAACTGTCATTTTGGTTCTTCTGCTGATTTCCGGTTTACCTATGAATGCTCTACTAAGATTATGGTACACTTTTGAAGCACTACTGATTCTTTCTGTTATTTCATTCTGCATGGTACCTTCTCTGTCTATTGTAACCCCTAGGTATTTGAATGCATCTACTTGTTCTATGAGTTGTTGGTTAATTTCTATGTTAACATTTCGTTAGTTTTCGCTATTAGCATCACCTTGGTTTTCTTAACATTAATCTTCATGTTTCTGATTGCCAGCTCATTATTCCAGCTATCTATATTTTTCTGGAGGTCCCTTTCGTTGGAAGCGCATAACATGAGATCATCTGCGTTGGAAGCGCATACATAACTCTTGTTATGTTGATACAGACTTTTGATAGCACCTGTTAGTTGATGGTCAATATTTCTATTTTGCAGACTTTTCCAGACTGCTTCCTAGGACACTCTGTCAAATGCTTTCTCAATATCTAGAAAAGCCATATATATTTCTGTGTTCTTTATTCTAGCTTTCTTAATTATTTGTTTTAACGTAAATATATGGTCTTGCGTACTGTGCCCCTTCCTAAACCCACTTTGTACTTCATCCAGATGTGGTTCAACGATGTGCTTAATTTTTTTTCTAGGGTGCTTTCATATATTTTGGAGACGCTACTAAGTAGATTAATTCCTCTATAATTTTCACGAGAACTTGGGTCTCCTTTCTTAAAGATTGGTAGTATTTATGCCAATTCTCCAATCTTCGGGGACTGTACATCGGTTTCCAAGCCATGTACATAATTTTGGTTAAAAATTCAACTCCTTTCGGTCCCATTGTCTTTAACATTTCTGCAGTGATTTTGTCATGACCAGCGATTTACCTCTCTTTGTGTTGTTAATTGCTTCTTTAACTTCTTCTATTTGAATATAATTTTCTTGCCCATGTTCTCCTTCTACTTCTATCATTACAGTTTCCTCTTTCGGCTGTCTTGGTGTTAGGAGTTCGCTGAAGTATTGTCTCCATCTTTCCATAATCTCATTTGGTCTGGTAATTAGTGTGCCTTCTTTACGTTTCACCAGTTTCATCGTTGTTTCTTTACCTTTTCTTAGCGTCTTTAGTGCCTTGCAAAACAATTTTTGGTTACCCCGGCTATCTGCCTCCATCTCATTCCCAAACTCATCCCAGGCTTCCTTCTTCTTCTTCAGCACCATTTTTTTCACACCACCCTTTCTTTGTCGTTTATATTCTTCATAACTACTTTCTTTTCTATTGTTTAAATATATTTTTCCATTTCTGTTTTTTATATTTATTTGGGCTTTTAATTCATCGTCCCACCATCGTGTTTTTCTTCTTATTTCTGTTTACATGGTTTATTCCACACGTTTCTTTTGCTGTCGTCACGATGGTTTCTTTAAATTGTTTCCAAATTTCCTGTAAGTTGTCAGTACTACGTGCATTAGTTAATTAGGCTAGTTTTTCTTCTATTTTACTTTTGAACATGGCCGCGACTTTTTGATCATTTAGTTTATAGTTTTGGATATTTCTCGTTTCACTTTATTTATTTTTTGTTCTTTGTTGAGTGGTTTTAGGGTTGTTTTGGGGTAATCTTATCTTTGCCACTACCAGATAGTGGTCACTATAGATTTCCGGCCTCTTTTAACTCTAACATCAGTGACCCCTTTCCTAAATTCTCTATTAATGAGAACATAATCTAGAATTGATTTTTCATTTCTGCTCCTGACTTCTCTCGTGAACTTGTGTATATCTTTGTGTTTAAAGTTGCAGAAGTTAAAAAATGAAAATAACATAAAATGGTAATAAAACTTTTTAGTGCAATATAAAGGATGGTCCTTAATTAATTGTATAAAAAGAAACCGTAGATTCTACACTTTAAAATATTAAGATTTAAGCCAAATTACTTTACTAAAATGTTGATATTAAGAAGATACAGGGTGTTAAAGTATAAATTTAACATTTGAATTTTCGCTATAACTTTCATGTTTGAAAACATTTATGTATAAAAATTTATACCTGGATACTATAAAATATCAGAAATTATAATTTGATGCATACTTCAATTCTAGCTGATAGAGAACGCGCTACATATGCCAAATATGTGGCATACATTTGCACTTATCTTTTTTTGCGCTTAAACTTACCGTGTATGTGATAAACAATATTACAGATACATTATGTTAAACACAAAAAAGTTATACCTGTTAATAACTTCAAAACTCAACAATTTTCGATATAATTGCATTTTAAAAATCAACTGACTTTGATTCTGATTTAACGCAATTACTCCAGGCAACGAAAGAAAATTAGACAAAAACGTCAATACTTCTAATGTTTGTTATAAAATGCCTTTAATAAAGTTAATAGTTTATAAAAAATCTAAATAAATCTCACCGTTCAAATTACAAGGTAATTTGCATGGTGGAAAAGTTTAAATTGATGATATTTGTGAATGGAAAAGCAGAAAGTTGTATATCTAATTGTGAGTAGAAAAAAAACTTGGTGTCAATCTAAAACAAAAACTTTGATGAGCGAGTTCGACTATATTCAGTCGCTTTTATATTTTGAATATGTTCATAAAATATTTCTATCCTCATCATGACAAAGGTTAAACTCAAAGGGCTATCGACATTCAATTAAATAGAATGGCTCTTTATGTTGTTTTGCATTATTTTTTCAATTTCAAAACAAAGCCATTTAAATGCTGATGTTAGGGATGAACGCTCCCATAAGCTTTTATTGTAAAAATTAAACAGTTTTTTCTAAAAATATTTATATATATTTTATATACATGTACCTAATTGACTATTATCATTGACACAATAATGACGGATTCGACCGTTACTTGATGAAATTCATTTTATGTAACAATAAAACACTGAAAACTTTGTTTGTAAAACTTTCACAAAATTTATTAGAATATTTTATCACTACAGCTGTTTCGGTTTATTAAAGTGATCTATTTTTGGCATGGTTTACACTTTATAGTCTTTAATGGAATAGGTTGAGTAAGGGAGAACTGTTTGTCTCAAATTAGTCATTCAGAATTATATCTGTGTTTTTTTAATTTGTTGATTTCCATTTATTTTGAATGTGGAAAATAACACTGTTACTATTTAAGAAAGGAGATAAAAAGGATCTAAAATGACCACCTTTTAACGATGAAGATTTTAATCGAAAAAACTAACGAATATCATATCCCGCTATACATGGCATTTATTGACTTTGAGAAGGCATTTGATAGTGTGGAACATTGGGCAGTACAGAATTCCCTACAAAAACAGCAGAATAGGCTACCGATATACCGACTTAATTACAAATAATATACAACAAGGCAACAACAACTATTAAGCTAATGAAACAAACGGAGCCTATTAAAATAAACCGAGGAGTAAGACAAGGAGATACCATCTCGCCCAAGTTATTTAACCAAGCGCTAGAAGATGTTTTTAAACGACTACACTGGGATGACTTGGGAATTAATATAAAACGGCAAAATCTGAATCATTTACGATATGCTGATGATATTGTATTAATAACAGAAAAAAGTGAAGAATTACAAAGAATGATGGAAGAACTAGATAGAGAATCGACAAAAATTGGACTCAAGATGAATTATAGTAAAACAAAAACCATGACTAATCAACCAGAAGAACTTATAATTACAGTGGCACAAACAAAAATAGAACAAGTAAAAGAGTATATATATCTAGGCCAAATCACTAAATTAAATAAAGAAAATCAGACCGAAGAAATAAAGAGAAGAATAAGATTGGCCTGGGCATCATTCGGAAAACTGTCCTATATTCTAAAGAATTCAAAATACCCCCAATACTTAAAAACGAGAGTCTTCAATCAATGTATACTTCCTGTTAGCACATATGGCTCTCAGACATGGACGTTTACAAAGGAAAATATGGAAAAAAATAGCAAAGACAGAAAGATCCATGGAAAGACAAATGCTGAACATTAAACTATCAGACAAAAAAGAAACAAATGGATCCGTAATAAACCAAAAGTGAAAGATGTCTCAACCCAAGTAGCAAAGCTTAATGGAAGTTCGCCGGACACACCCTAAGGCAGAAAGATGAAAGATGGACTAAAACAATTATACATTGGAGACCATGGAATCACAAACGTAAAAGGGGAAGGCCACAAATGCGATGGTCAGATGACCTGAAGAAACACGCCGGGTCAAAATGGATGCAAATTGCCAAGATAGAGAGGCATGGAAGAAGGAGGAGGAGGCCTATATCCAAGGATGGATGTTAAGGGCTGTATAGATAGATAGATTTAGCTTTGATAGATTATGATTATGCTGATATCTTCATCCTGATAAGGCTTATCTACCTCATCAAGATGGAGTTAATAATTGCGATGTATTTGTTTTGTAACACCAACCGGTCAGGAAGCCAGATTACTTAATTTACATAGAAACCTTTTAAAAGTATAGAAAATGTTTCGTCCCCGACTCTGAAAAGAGGAATGTAATTCTGCTAATATTAAAAGCATTTTTAAAAAGGAATTCAGGTCGTCAATATTACCTCGGTTAAGCCGTAATAAGAAAGAGCAACAGTCACCGACAATTACATTTCTCATTCAAAAATCTCTTCCAGCATCTTGAACAGACATTGTCGTTTTAATAAATACGTTTCGCCAGCTCATATCCTGCAGGGAATTTTGCAATTTGGTAGTAACGACTTGAAGAGCATCTTAGTAAACTTGATAAAATCCATTCAAGCACTGCCTTGCCGTTGAGTCGGAAGTCTATAGAAAGAAAAGATAATACAATTTTAAGAAGTTGTGCCACCGTTAGCTGGACGATATTTTCTCTCCTTTCAACGAGAATAGTTAGGCCGAAGCGTGATATGAATCCGTATAAGACAAAAATTATCACAAAAAGAAAATAGTCTTGGTTTTTGGTGTAACGATGTATAAACGTCACATCCTTTCATAATTTCTTTATTAATTTGTTAATTTCTTTATCTCCAGTTTGACTTTTACTATTTTTTATTTAAAAATTAGTTGGCGCCCCCTGTTTTTTTTTTCTTCCTCTGTCTTTCTTTTCTCTCTTTCTCTCTATTTTTGTTGCGTATAATAAATATTCGCCCTCTCCCTTTCTGTCCGGCAGACTAAATATTCTGTTCTGTGTTGACTTCTTCTTTAAGTGCCGCCTCTCAATCGGAGGTTAGAAATCATCATTACTATCTTTACTTTATCTACTACTGCTCTAAAGAGTTCTATAGAACTGCATTTAAACTAGTCCCTTAAATTCTCCAACCATGATACTCTTATTTTTCCTATACTCCTTCCTCCTCTTATCTTTTCCTGTATTATCAGCCTTAGCAGTTCATATCGCTGTCCCCTCATTACTTGTCCCAAATACTGTTACTTTCTTATTTTTATTGTGTTTATTATTTCCCATTTTTTGCCCATTTCTCGCAATACCGTGTTAGTTTTGGTTTGTGTCCATGCTATTCTAAGCATCCTCCTGTAACACCACATTTCAAAGTACTGTAACTTTTTTATGTTTTCTTGTTTCAATGTCCAGCTTTCAAGTCCATATTGCAGTATCGAAAACACGTAGCATCTTAGTGCTCTTACTCTCAGTTCTAATCTAAGATCTTTTTGCAGAGAATTGTTTTCATTTTTACAAACGCATTTCGTGCTATTTCTATCCTAGCTCATATTTTGGTTGTTTAATCATTATTGTCTGAAAGCTAGGTTCCTAGGTATTTGTATTTATCAACCCTTTTTATCGGTACATTTCCCAAATGTATGCTTGTTGGTATATTTGTTTTCTTTGTTATTATCATATATTTGGTCTTTTTTATATTAATTTTTAGTACATACTTTTAACAGAAACTGTTTGTTTTGTTTAGCAGTAATTGGAGTTGTTCAGCAGAGCCTGCCATAATCACGGTGTCATCTGCAGATCTTATGTTGTTAATAGATCTTTCGTTAATTATTATTCCTTCACTTTGAGATAGTAATGCTTCTTCAAAAATGGCTTCACTATATACATTAAATAGTAATGGGGGCATAATACATCCCTGCCTAACTCCTGTCCTGATTTCAATTTCTGGACTGGGTTCGTTACCTATTCGGATTTGTGCTCTTTGATTACAGTAGAGGTTTGTTATTATTCGTAAGTCCCTATGGTCTATGTTTTTTGTCTTTAGAATTTGGACTAATTTTTCATGTCTTACTTTGTCAAATGCTTTTTCAAAATCAACGTAACAAACATGCACATCGACATTAAAATCCATGCATCTTTGAGCTAACACATTAAAAGCAAATAACGCTTCTTTGGTTCCTAGTCCGTTTCTGAACCCAACCTGACTATCATCTATTCCTTCTTTCAGTTTTTTTATTTATACGACAATGTATTATTTTCAGTAATAATTTAAGAATGTGACTTATTAGTGATATTGTTCTGTAAACACTGCAATATTTAGCGGTTGTATTTTTAGGGATAGTACAAAAGGTGGAGAGTAACGATTGTTTTGGTATGAGTCCTGTTTTGTATACTGAGTTAAATAAGTCTACTATACTATAATGTCTAAGGTTTCATCAATTATGCATTTTAAGATTTCGATAGGGATTTCGTCTGGACCTAATGATTTACCATTTTTGTTGTTTTTTAATTTCCTCTTTTAATATCTGTAAAACCATATCCTCTTCTACTTCTATCTTCATCTGGTCTGTTCTACTGTCTTTGAACAGTTCATTGATGTATTCTGTCCATCTCTTTAACTTTGTCGTAAATTAGTATCCAACACAAGTTTCCCATTTGCATCTTTCAGTATTCTCGGTTTTCTTCTTGTATTGTTGTCAGTTAATTCTTTAATTTTTTTATGTGTGTTCTAAAAACTATCATGTCTTTTCTGGTATTCTTTTTTTTCTGCGCATTGTTCTTTCACTTTCTTACGTCTGTATTTTATTTGTTGATCCACTTTTTCGTACATCTGATTATCTTAGATCGAATACCAAAATATGTGGATCTTTCGCTATTTACGAAAATTTCTATAAAATCTGCAAAAAATATATTGAAATTCGACTACATATTAGCGATCCACAAATAAATCAATTATCAAAAA
>OU898284.1:3316354-3363854 GCA_918026665.1 Diabrotica balteata
CGGAAATCGTTCTCAAAATACAAACAGTAAATTAAACAAATTTTGTTTTTTGTTACATAGTGAAAAATTCTTCTAATAATTTAATTTTATCTCACTTATTTATATTGACAATAATTCAGACATACATTATGCATTTTAAAGTAGACGACTTTAAAATGGTATTGCCAATATTGTTGAGTTGCGCTCCTGGGACGACTTTACTTATAAGATAGTTCATTCGATTACATGAAATTTAACTTTAACTTGAGAATATCCATCAGAAAAAAATCATAGCATGTAATTCGTCTTTAAAAAGACAAACACATGACATGATGACAGTAAAATGCTCCTGTTAGTGATTCCATAGTAAATTATGAGGGAAAACCAGGAAAAAAACCTCATAATACTATCCCGACATTGTAAGTATTTGTTCATGAATTTAGTTAACCTTCAACAAAGATCAAAATTCTGATTTTATATGTTACGTTATTTAAAAAACATAAATGATGTATCCTCTATATGTTACTGACTTACTAATACTGGTATTTTCTTATTAATAACTTCCTCTTTCAATATTGATAACCAGATCCTACTACATTCTGCCGAGGAATTTGCGACACAATTGGCCTCATTTAGCATAATTAGAGCCGCTTCTTAGATTTTTCTTTTTCTCACCATCCGTTTCTTTTAGGACTACATTTGAATTATTCCATTGAACCCTATGTTCATTATCCCATGCATGTCTACAGATTTGAGATCTATCAAATTCTTTATTTTTAATATAAGATTGATGTTCACTATTCTAACATTTAATGGCCTTGATGATTCACCTAAATAAAACTGATCGCATTCACAAGGTATTTTATAAATGCAATTCTTTGTCCTTTCTTGTTCATTGTTAAGTTTGACTTTGGACAAAATAGATCTCAACGTGTTTAGTGTTTTGAATGTTGTTGAAATGTTGAATTTATTTCCTATCCTATTTATTTATTAAATTCATTATTATGTATTATAATAATGAATTCTATAAACAAAATTTTGGTCTAGCAATGGGCTATAGTTTATCTCCATTCTTAGCCGATATACTTATGGAAGATTTTGAAACAAATATCATTTCTAAACAAAATTTCAAACCCACAGTATGGTGGAGGTATGTAGATGATATATTCTCAATATGGCCTCATGGATCAGAGTTGTTGGACACATTCCTAAATGATATAAATGATAAAGAAGAGACAATAACATTTACCATGGAAAAGGAATATAATAACACGCTACCTTTCCTGGATGTTTTAATTTCTAAGAACAATACTGGATATGAGACTCAGGTGTATAGAAAACCAACACACACCAATAGATATTTAAATTTCAAATCAAATCACAATATTAATGTAAAAAAAGGGAATAATTAAATCCTTATACGATAGAGCCAAAATTACTTGTTCTAATGAAAATTCGTTCTTGAAGGAGAAACATTTGTTAACATCTGTTTTATTACAAAATGATTATCCTTTATCGTTTATAAATAAGGAATTTTCAACAATCAATCGAATAGAACAGAACAACTTAGAACGAGATCCTACAGCATACACAAGGAATAATATGAGGAAAATAACAATACCGTACATAAAAGGACTATCAGAAAAACTTAAAAGGATAGGAAATAAATTCAACATTTCAACAACATTCAAAACAACAAACACGTTGAGATCTATTTTGTCCAAAGCCAAACTTAACAATGAACAAGAAAGGACAAAGAATTGCATTTATAAAATACCTTGTGAATGCGATCAGTTTTATTTAGGTGAATCATCTAGGCCATTAAATGTTAGAATAAGTGAACATCAATCTTATATTAAAAATAAAGACTTTGATAGATCTCAAATCTGTAGACACGCATGGGATAATGAACATAGGGTTGCAATGGAATAATTCAAATGTAGTCCTAAAAGAAACGGATGGTAAAAAAAGAAAAATCTAAGAAGCGGCTCTAATTATACTAAATGAGGCCAATTGTGTCGCAAATTCCTCGGCAGAATGTAGTAGGATCTGGTTACCAATATTGAAAGAGGAAGTTATTAATAAGAAAATACCAGTATTAGTAAGTCAGTAACATATAGAGGATACATCATTTATGTTTTTTAAATAACGTAACATATAAAATCAGAATTTTGATGTTTGTTGAAGGCAAACTAAATTCATGAACAAATACTTACAATGTCGGGATAGTATTATGAGGTTTTTTTCCTGGTTTTCCCTCATAATTTACTATGGAATCACTAACAGGAGAATTTTGCTGTCATCATGTCATGTGTTTGTCTTTTTAAAGACGAATTACATGCTATGATTTTTTTCTGACGGATATTCTCAAGTTAAAGTTGATTTCATGTAATCGAATGAACTATCTTATAAGTAAAGTCGTTCCAGGAGCGCAACTCAACAATATTGGCAATATCATTTTAAAGTCGTCTACTTTAAAATGCATAATGTATGTCTGAATTGTCAATATAAATGAGTCAGATAAAATTAAATTATTAGAAGAATTTTTCACTATGTAACAAAAAACAAACTTTGTTTAATTTACTGTTTGTATTTTGAGAACGATTTCCGAAGTGGAAATTGAAACGTCAATAAACGTATTTTTATCTTTAATTGTGGCTTATTCCCAGTTTAATAGTAATTAATTATACATTTAAAACAGTTGTATATTTTTTTATCAATTTGGACTTTGGGCAGGTTATAAGTAACTAAATATAGGTGTTCTTAGGTACCTTTGAAATTGAAATAGAATTTTTATTTTTTTTATAATGAAATACAAAATGGGTAGCCCATATTTGCATCCTTTCCTCTACCAAATAAAATACGATGTACCACATAAATACTTTAGTGAGGCGAACAATTTGTTTGTCAGTCAACATTAGTTTTAGGAATGAGTTTCTTGTGTACAGCACGTTTGCAAATTCCTAGTGAATTTCTGGCTCCAGAGATAAACAAATAAGTTTATATTCAAGATTAGATTCATGAAGGAATTATTTTCAGCTTTAAACTGCTCTCGACCTGTTCTAAATTTTAGTCATTATTCAGACCGTCTCCCTGACTTAAACTTAAGTGATAGGGTTGATTTTAAATTGTGTATTTGACTCTCTACAGGGCAGATACTAATTCAATTAAGACGTATAATTACGTTTTAATTACAAAAGGGTTTCATTAATTATTTCAAACATTAATACTGAAATAATAATATTTTATTTGTTTTCCAATTTTCACTTTATTCATATTCGTTTCTACTTTATTTAAAGGATGATTTTGTTTCTCAAGAAATACCTTAGGTAAAGTACGTACTTCTGATAAAATTATTTTTTTTTCGGTTACAACGCCCAATTGGAGTTTGCAGGAATACTACCTAGCAGAATAAATTAACATCGTGAGTTACTAGTTTCTGCTCGGGATTATCATCATTAACCTTTACTTGTCCATTGCTGAACATAGGTCTCCCTCAGCTCTTTCTATCTGTTTCTGTCTTGTGCAGCTTACATTCAGTTACTGCCAACATGCTGTATGATATTTCTAATATATTAAAATTCTTAAATAATGTTAGTCATATTTTTACATTTCTCATTGTATAATTGGGATAATTCATTCAAATCCATCTTTGTCGCAATAAACTTAGAACGCCCTTAAATAATAAAGAAAGCTCCAATGTAGTGTACTACTCTACCCTGTATAATTGTAATAGAGTATATATTGGAGAAACGTCCAGAAATTTGTCCGGAAGATTAACATCTCACAAGAGTGATATTAATCTGAATAAAGTACAAGCCTGTGCATTAAGTGAACATTGTATTACAATGGGCCATACGCCTAGCTATGATCAAACAGAAATATTGAGAAGGGAAAGAAATTACAACAAAAGACTGTTTCTAGAAACGTGTTTAATTAAAACTACACAAAACACCTTAAACAAAAGAGAAGACATTGAAAATCTTAGTGCTATATACAGTAATCTTCTTTTAAATAAAAGAATAACAATATAAAAGTTCTGAAAAGTTACGCATATTAAAGGGATTATTCCAAGTTCAAATGAGATAAAATTTATTTTTATTTGTGTTTTTTCTTTCTTAATTACTTAGCAACATAAACTCTGTTGCTTGTTTAAGAACTGTAATATTATATCAAAATTTGCAATGAAGGTTTTTGGATAAACATAGACACTTCCTCTGTCAAACTCACCTAAAATAAATATAAAAAATAGAAGAGACATGGAAACCTTAGTAATAAGTTTTGACAGAACGAAAAAGTAAATCAAATTTAATAATGTCATTATGTTAATTAATTTTGCTAATTTTAAAACACAATCCTCACAAGGGTAAGCCTATTAAAGATACAACTTCATTTTTCTAATGTAATTTTTCATCTTAATTTTTAGTACGTTTTGAAAAAGAATACAATAAACTCGAAAGCTTAACAAACCTAAAAGAGTTTTACTTAAAGGCCAATATTGACTACTAAACCCAAGATATCCATATATATATATATATATATATATATATATATATATATATATATATATATATATATATATATATAATATATATATACAGTGTAGGAAAAATTTTATGGTCGGTATGGACCTTACGTGAGATGGAGTGAGAAACAGCTGTTTAGAAAGAGAGAGTATATTAGGTCCGCCCTTTATATCGCCAAATATGCATGCCTGGAAAGGGGAACTTCAACGTTGCCAAACTTATTGGATTTATTTGACCTGTTGTTTTTTTTTGCATTTGAACAATGTTCTAAGATAATCCAATTTGGGCGAAAATTGATTTAAAGCTTACTGTTTTTTTTTTATTGGGAATGTGCCACAAGTTTACTTTACAATAAGTGTAATATAACATTTTGATTTCCACTTTGGAAATCGTTTTATATAAATAAAATTTATTAATGTTTTGTATTTTAAGTACGATTTCCGAATTAAAAATCTAAACATCAAAATAAGCTTATTTTAAAGTCACATTGTGCCTTATTCCCAATATGAAATAATAAACTGCATACAATAACACCACATTAAAAAATATTCATACACAATAATTTATTTGGCAACGTCGTCGTCCGTCTGGTCAGAACACCGAGTAACGGGTAGTAGAGGTGGGTCGCGGTAATTTTATCGTTAAGAGCGTAGGCAAATTTCGGATTAATATTTTTTAAATGCATTCATTTTTTTCGAATCCTGATAAAACTAATAAATATTCTTGAAAAATTTAAACGCAGAATGAACCAATACATTATTACCGAGGGCCAAAAGTCCCTGAAAACTTCTATAATGTTTATTTTAATAAGTTATAAGGGCGAAAAAAAAATTAGTGTGATTTTTAATTTCAAATATCTTATTCAAAAAACTTTTTGTTTATTCTAAGGGACTTTTGGCCCTCGGTAATAATGTAATCTTTTATTCTGCATTTAAATTTTTCAAAAATATTTGTTAGTTTTCTCAGGATTCCAAAAAAAATGAATGAATTTAAAAATTTAAATTTTTGTAAACAAGTAACTATGATTGTTTAAAAGTAGTTTCAAGTAAGAGAGTACCTACATAAACAAACATAATGGCTATTATCGTTTAGGGCGTGCATGATTTGGACGCTAAATTTAAAATTCGACACTGAAAAATAAAATTACCTGTTTCTGCATACATGATTTGGACGCTGGGTGTAATTGAAATGTAAATGGAAAGTCAGATAATAAAATTCTAGAGATTAAGCTTGATAAGGTTTATTTGTCACTTTGAAATAAATACGACATACATTTTACGAAATGAAATCGATCGATACAGTTAGTTTGATACTCATGTATCCTATTTCTAACGAACACAATTTTTTTCTACTCTTTGGATCTATAAGTCTATTACTTTCACTATTACAGACCCTATTAATTTTAATGTAAGTTTCAGTTTGAAAATTTTTTAAAACATCAATAAAATGGAAAATATTTGGATGAGCATGGTAAAAATTATCATTAAAACGCAAGTGGAACGATTCACAAGCACTAGTTGTTAATTGTAAACTCTCACTCATCTCAGCCCACATCTCCGATGGAAATGTTGCGTGGTCGCCAATGTAGTTGTTCAATAAGTAGTCGGAAAACTTTTCAATTTTTGAATCCTTTGGTTGAATAGCCATAAAATCATATATGAAAGATTCTTCGACTTCTGAGGGAGGTAAAAATGGCAGCCCAAAAATATATTTCAGCCATTTAGATATTTCACTGTCTGCCAATTTATATTCCCGAATTAAGCCACAACCACCGATATTACGATACCAAGCTTGCATAAGATGAAAACGGCACCCTTTAATGTGCACATTTGGAAATTCAAAACGCACAGCATTGTGGATAGCAATTTCAAAATCGGAGAAAATGATTTTTGGATTGAATTTTAGACCAATTACTTCACATTTGCGTTTCAAAACATTAAATAGTTTTATATAGGTTTGTTCCGATTTGTCGGGAAGTAAACAATAACACAATGGTATATAATGTCCATTGATAAATACGTGTATTTTTAAAAAATTACTTGAAATATTGAGCACAATAAATGTACCGTCCATATAAATCGTTTCACTGCCGCACAGAAAACGCATGTTAGTGTTACACAAAAAGATGATAATGTTAAAACTTAGTTCAACCGCAAATATAAAATTCTCGTCTTGTAAGTGTTTTCATATTCATAATATTTACCGCAGCAATAGTTTCTTCTTTACTTTTGGGCAGTTTCGGTTGAGCCATTCGTCGTTCATTGTATATTTGATTTCGTATTAAATTAACGTCTTTAACAGACATGTGGCTCAAGCAATCTACATTTTCTTTCAACGCACTATGTATGATTTTGGACGGCCTTTCGGTCAAATTATCCTTAGGCTTCCTTTTGGCACTGCTACGCACAATCTGTCTATTAAGCGTCTTGATATCACACTCGTGATTATGTTCTATATTACTTCGGATCACGAACTTTTCTGGCCCTCTCGTGAATATTTTCGCTTTACACGACCGTTTTACGCACCTCCAATACGTTTCTCCCGATTTTAGTACTTTATCTTGAGAAAAAGTAAAACTGTTCACCTTGAGCAAAATTTTACCACGATTACTTACTAACGTTGAAATTTCCATGTTCACTTTTCACTATTCTCTGACAAACTAATAACTAGTAACTAAGTAAATTTCAATGACCATCATTAAACCCTAATTATATCTAATATCTGGTACCTGCGATAATCCTTCCGGCAGCGTCCAAAACAAGGGTACTTTTAAGACCCTCAGGTACTTCAGCGTCGAAAACATGCCCGCCCATCGTTTATGTGTATATTTATTGAAGTGAAAGAAACTAATGATATATTTATTATAACTTGAAAAATAAACTAAACAATACAAATAGTAAATCGTACTTACATTTACATTACACGTTATTATTAAATCGCGAATAGTCTAAATTGACATTAAAAAACATAAGTTTTTCTACTATACCTACTTCTTATTAACCGTCTTCTTTTTTTATTTCAAATTAAACCAGATTTTGAACATGTGTTCACATTTACAATACTGTATGAATATAGGGGTTAAGTTAGGATATACATGGTGATGGTTTTTCCACCGTTGTAATGGACTCTCGATACAGGTTTACGTGTAGATGAGCCATCTCCAATTAATTGATCAAAAATACACCATGGATTTAAGTCATCTTTATTGGTTTCTTTTTCTTGTACTGGTTGATTTTCAATAGTACAATCTTCTTGTTCGTTAATTATAGAAGTAACCAGCTTCTTAACTTTTTCTTTTATTTTTTTATCTTCATTTTTATCAGAAAAACCCTGCACTTTAAATGGTGAATCCATAAATGTACATAATGACAATATGCCACTCTGTTCTATCCCTTTAAATATTTTTGCTAAACCCGATATTAGTAATTGTACTACGTCGGATACTATGGATGTAAGGTTACCGTTTGCTAAAATTTTCTTGCAAGATTCTTGCAGGCCGCGTACCATAACAATCACTGAACTACCCTTCAAGTATTTTTGGTCACTCATTGTACTTGTTATTTCTTTAAACGGCCGTAAAATTTGGGAAAGCTGAGAACAAATAATCCAGTGTTTTTTATTTAGATTTGGTCTAAGTCTAAGTCTGTATTATTTAATACCGATGTGGAACGGAAATACACGCCAGTACACCGAAAATATCAAAATACAGAGAGGAGTCCGCCAGGGTTGCGTGCTGTCCCCACTACTTTTCAATATCTACAGTGATCGGTATTTTAAGAAGCGCTCTCAGACTCAATAGAAGGTATATCTATCAATGGAGAAGTTTTGAATAACTTACGTTTTGCAGACGATACAGTAATAATTACGGATAACAACAATGATTTACAGAACCTAATGCAACGCCTTAATTAACGCTGTCATGAGTACGGACTGAAGATAAATTTAAAGAAAACTAAATGCATGATCATGACTAAATCTGCACAAATATCCAATTGACTATTGAAGATACTGCAATTAAGAGTGTTAATAACTATAAATAGCATCATTTATTAAACTTAAAAAGTTTCTTTGTTGTCGGGATATAAGGTTAGAACTACGCCTGAGAATGCTTCGATGTTACGTGTTCTCTACTCTTCTTTATGGTCTGAAAGCTTGGACACTAAAACAAGTTCATCTGAATAAGTTGGCCGCCTTTGAATTTTGGTGTTATAGAAGAATCCTACGAATATCATGGATTCAAAAAATGTCAAACATTGAAGTAACTAGAAGGATAGGAAATGAGGCAGAAATAATATTAACTATTAAAAGACGAAAACTTGAGTACTTGGGACATGTGATGAGAGGGCAAAAATACGCATTATTACAACTTATTATGCAGGGCAAAATCCGAGAAAAGCGAAATGTGGGAAGACGAAGAATATCCTGGCTTAAGAACTTAAGGGAATGGTTTGAATGCAGTAGTGCAGACCTTTTTAGAGCGTCAGTCAACAGAGTCGGCATAGCCATGATGATTTCCAACCTTCGATAGAAGATGGAACTTAAAGAAGAAGAAGTGAAACGGATTGCCTCTTCTAACTCAGTCATTCTTTTTAACCTGTAATAGGTGAAGTTCTACTTAGTTTCCACGTCTTGGATTGGCCGTTTGGGAACTTTGTTATGTTGTAATTAATACTTTAAAAGCCTTTCTGAAGATAAGGTACTTTTTTTAATGTTTTTTGCAGAATTGTCGAAAAAAGGACTTTTTATTTTATCTATTATCAAATCAGTTTTGACATAACATTCCTGAAGTAATGAATCTAACAGTTTTTCTTGTTGGCGGTTTATATCCAGGAATCCACCCTGCAAACTTTTTAAAAGCTGGTTCTTCACCTATAGAAAACGGACGAAACAAGTCTTTGCATAAGTTTAGTAAATCAATAAGTTTAGTCAAGAAAAAGAAACTGATAAAGATGACTTAAGTCCATTGTGTATTTTTGATGAATTAATTGGACATGACTCATCTAAACATACAACTGTATCGAGAGATATACAAGAAGTCGACATGTATTTGTCTGATAATATATTACCCACAATAAATTTCGAACGGAGATTGGAACTGTCCATTACCGTGGTGGAAAAACCATCGCCATGTATATCCTAACTTAGCCACTATATTCATAAAATATTGTAGAATTGTAACAAAATCTTTTCCTTGTGAACACATGTTTAAAATCTGGTTTAATTTTAAATAAATGAAGAACACGGTTAACAAGAAAAGTAGAAAAACTTGTTTTTAAATGTCAATTTAGACGATTCGCGATTTAATAATAACGTGTAATGTAAATGTAAGTACGATTTAATGTAAATGTAAGTACTATTTGTATTGTTTAATTTATTTTTCAAGTTATAATAAATATTTCCTTCGTTAGGTTCTTTCACTTCAATACTTATACACATAAACGATAATAGCCAATATGTTTGTGTACTCGCTAATTTGAATCAACTAGTTACAGTTTACGAAAAACGGTTCCGATAAAAATTTAAAAAACGGGAGGACCCACCTCTAGTTTTTTTAGGTATATTAGGATCGGAACCAGAGAATATGTAAAATATCTCTGATCGGAACTATTCGTCTCACTAATGGCCAATAGGTGTTAAAAATATTTGAGGAGGGGAGACCAAGGGGAAATATGATTGTTATCTTTGTCTATTCGCTGAAAATATGATTTTATATCTGCGTTAGATATCCTGTTAAATTTTACCATACCGACCATAAAATTTTTCCTACACTGTATATATATATATATATATATATATATATATATATATATATTTAATATAGTATATGTACCTATATACTAAATTTTAAAGGCTTAAGACTAAATCGTTTATGTACATAAGTATTCTTTGGCAGTAATTTATTCAAGTCCCCTGGGATCACGCTGATGTCAGTATTTGTAAGAAATGTTTACTTTTCCAAGATTCCCTTTATTTCAATCAGTTTTCTAAAAGGATTGGTTCGTAAAATACGGGTAAAGTGATTTATATCGGCTGTCGTTTAAATATTTATAAGTTTGCTAGTGGAAAACAAAGTAGCAGCAGAATTGAAGTTAAGGATACTTTTCGACAATTCATTATATCTAGTTATATCTACGTTTATTCTGTATTCGATATGCGCAAGATAATGTTATTTAATAAAAACTAAATTCTTTCAGATTTCTATATGATTTTTATTTGATAAAAATAAAAATCTAAAAAATCTAAAATCTTTAGAAAATCTACAAATATGCAAAAACACGTCTAATTGATTTATAAGGGGGATTAATTTCTAGACCAGTTTTCAATTAAATTACATCAAACCTCTAGCCGAGGCAGACATAACTCCCAAAATCTTTAATAGACAGGGGGATTGAGTGATACCTTATTTGAAAGGTCGTTTAACGACTTTTTCAAAAATACCACACACATTATATTTATTACTAGTACTTTTGGATAAATCACCTAAAACCGTAAAGATAATATAAAGTATTGAGTTCAGAATACATCACTTGGAATTGCTGACAAAAAAAAGAAATAATCGCCGTGTTTTGGATAAAGCAGTAATCATCAGGGACTTCAAGTCTAAGCCCTTTCTACTGTTCTAAAAGTCTAATCCTTTAGTAGCCTTGTGTTCTCACAGAAAGCCGCAAGTCTCTTTAAGCATAACTCTCTTATTTGACTCGGTTGCATAAAGATCCAAATCATGATCTGTCACCTCTAGTAGGAAAGTGCCTAGCACTTTCAGAGGACATGTGGGAAAGTTTTCTCCTCCTCATTACGAAGACGGCATAGTGGTCTATCCGCCAATCGTAGCAAATAAGGGTGCCGCCTGAGTCTACAGTGGCAGATAAGCATACTGTAAAACTTGGGTCCATTGACTTCATCATGTAAAGCCTAGCCTATCACATACCTCCACAATTGGCCCAGGAACCCTGGAACTTTCGCAGACGAAGCTCTCTTAGACTATCTGGACTAGTACTGAAGTTTACTAGAATCATAAGTTCGGGTCCCACTGGCAGAGTGAATGAGTCCTGCCGTGCCAATACGTCAGCCAGTTCGTTCCCTTCCACGCCTATGTGTCACGCTACCTATACCAAGTTAACCCTATTAGTCCGAGCAACACCAGCAAGTGCTCCCTTGCTCTTAAGAACTAGCTTAGAGCTGACTTTAAGAGCTTTCAAAGCCGTTAGCGCTGTTGACCGTCAGAGCAGATACAGATGGTCCTGCCTGAGCAAGCCCTATCTATAATCTCCTGAGCACATAGGATCGCAAATATCTCGACCTGAAAGACTGATGCATGAGAGCCGAGAGCCAGGCCAGATGCAGTGCAGGCTTTTGTTCCATCCACTCATCCCGATCAAGAAATTGAACCGAGAAGGAGAGAGCACAGGACAACAATTGAGGGCCTGTCTTTAAATGTGACAATGGGCCATCCGACGATAAATTTCTAACCAGTATTTAGAGCAGTTAAGATGATATGCTGCTATCATGACTTCGTGGTCTACAATAAGATGTAGAAAGTATCAAAGAAACCAGTACATTAGAAAGGAACCAAAATTACCTTGAATATAAAAACACAATGGATGAAAATTTAACAGATAGCTAGCAATGGGAAATATTATGCAGGAAGCCGCAGATGACGTCCTAGGACCAGAAGAACTTACTCTACTCAACGACGTGTCGAAAAAAACAGTGGAGCTTGAAACATCAAAATATGTAAGAGCTTCAATTACTAAAGAAAAAAATGAAACTAGAAAGGTGTATATCAGGGGTCGGCAACCACACTACAGAAAAGAGCAACTAAAAAATCCCAAGCACCAAAGATCTACCTTGTTTTAAAAACCTTTATTATAGACGTAGACTTAAGAATACAGGGAATAAAAACTAAACATGGTGACAAAAAAATACATACGTACATTGTTTTAATGGGAGGATTGACAGTCCATCATGTCTATTAGTTTTTTAACATCCAGTTGGTAGTTTGTTATTCCTAGTCTAATACACGAGTTCAAATGTCCATCCATTAGTCGGCTTCTGACTGAAATAGTGATTGAAAAGCGTTTCAATCACTATTTGGAACTAAAGCCTTGCGATTACATACAATAAAAACATCTCTAAGAACAACTGGCAAGGCACCGATCGATAGAAGGGGAAAGCATACCAATAGACCTCATAAGGTAGATCAACAAAGTGGTGAACTAAATATATAAAAATATTTAGCTAAAAATGTAAAAAAGCAAAGGATTTTTATCGTTTCAAATTTTTATTTCTTTTTCCTGAAAATATAGTTTTTTGACTAAGTTGCCTTTTCCCCTGTACCCTTTATATGTCATAAGTACGTACAAAAATATATCAGTATTTTTCAATTAATAAGTGAAAAAACTCTCGAAATTGTCTATGATTAAGTACCGTTAACAAGCCTAATAATATCAAGTACATGTTTAATATTTAGAGAAGCTTTTACAGAGTTTTTTGACGCAATAAAATGCAAGTAACTCAACAAAAAACGCAACTTCGCTCCTATGAAATCATTCCTCACGTCCTTTAACTTGGAAGCTATTTTCCCACCAACAAAAGCAAATTTTATTATAAAATTCTCAAAATATCTTAATTTTTAACTTTTTTTTTTATATTATATTTAAACCTATTACTTAAAGCCATACACGAGCTGATAAGAAAGATATGGTTGAATAAACAGCTACCAAAGGAGTGGAATAGCGGCATTATTGTACCACTACATAAAAAAGGAAACCAGTTAGAATGTGAAAACTACCGTGGAATCACGCTGTTGAATGCGGCATACAAAATAATGTCCAACGTAATGTATGAAAGACTTAGACCATACGCTGAAAAAATAGTTGGCAAATACCAATGTGGCTTCTGTAAACAGAAGTCAACAATAGACCAGATATTTGTTCTGCGACAGATCCTTGAAAAAACAAGTGAATATAACATCTACACACATCATCTCTTCATAGACTTCGAAAGCGCATATGACAATATAAACCGAGAATTCCTAACAAAAGCAATGAAAGATTTTAATATACCAACACAGCTAACAGAATTGATAAAAGAAACACTAAAAGTAGAAAGTAAAATCCGGATACAAAACGAATTAACGGAAACAATAGATGTGAAGAAGGGACTACGCCAAGGAGACGCTCTATCATGCATATTATTCAACATCATACTTGAAAAAATAATAAGAGACACAACAGTTAATACCCGAGGAACAATAATTAATAAAAGCGATGCAAGTACTAGCATTTGCAGATGATGTTGACATAATCGCAAGATCAAGAAGAGAAATGATAGAGGCATTCACTCAAATAGAACGAGCTGCAAAAAATAGTGGTCTTAAAATCAATCAGACAAAAACAAAATATATGCCTGCAAATAAAAACGCACAAATAAGGCAGCTGCCAAATTTAACAATAGGAGAATACAACATTGAGGCGGTAAAAAACTTTACATACTTAGGATCCCTAGTTACGTCTGATAACAACGTTGCAGAGGAAGTGAAGAGGAGAATATTTATTGCCAATAAATATTACCATGGCTTAATTAGGCAACTAAGATCAGATAACGTCTCCAGAAAAACAAAATGCCAAATATACAAAACCTTAATAAGACCGGTACTCACATACGGTTCAGAAACCTGGACACTCTCTAAAAGGGAGGAAACGTTATTAGCCACCTTTGAAAGAAAAATCTTGCGACACATATAATAAGGGCACAAAAGAAAACGGGATTTAGCGGAGAAGGTATAACTTTTGAACTATACAACATATACCAGGATCCGGATATCATAACATTCATTAAAATAGGAAGGCTACGTTGGATTGGACATGTGGAAAGAATGGAAGAAGGCGAAATACCAAACAAAATATTCAAACAAGTGCCAGTAGGAAAAAGAACAAGAGGAAGACCGAAGCTGAGATACGTAGAACAAATAGAAAATGATATAACAACATTAAAAATTAAAAACTGGAAAAAAAAGCACGAAACAGGTCAGAATGGAGAAGAATCCTTGAACAGGCCAAGACCCAAAAAGGGTTGTCGAGCCAGTGATGATGATGATGATATTTAAAACCTATTACTTACTGTCAGTAGAAGAATAAATCCCAAATACCCCATATGTCTCGTAAGTTCTCCTGAAAGAAATTTGGATTTCCTTACAATAAAAACAATAATCCTTTGCATTTGTATATCATCGACTTGGCAAGTATAGTTTCCTTCTTCTTCATTTGTCACATTTACTAGATAAAGTATATTGAAAGAATCCACGTACATATGGGAATAACCTGAAATATAACTTTGTATTAATGTTATTACCAAAAGCTTCTACGAAGTGATTGGCTTGCTCTCTGATCGTAGGAGGAAGGGTACAGGTGAAAAATGGGCTGTTATTATTTAGCGAAATTGGAGTATTGACGCCGCACCATCAGTCATAAAATATGTTAAATTTTGTTCAAAAAATGCCTTTAACGGCAAGAAAGCGAAGGTCGGGAATAATATATAAGGAAAACTTTCCTTATACATTATCTATAGGGGTATAGCATAAACGGATCGTTATTTTACATGTATTGGGTAGAGTTTTATTATTTTATTCGTACTTTAAATTAATTAATGTTATCAAAAACATTGATAATCATTGGATAATGATTAAAAGTCATCAAGAAAACGACTTGTCCAATATCGACTAATAAAAAAAAACTTACTGGGAGAGCTTCAAAATAAACCTTGAACACAAAATTAATCTTGCTGTGCCATTGAGAAACACGAGGCAACTTGATGACGAAGTAGTTTTTATAAAAAATATCCAACAGGCAGCTTGGGAAAATACTCCCACAATAACTTCTAGAACAAAAGGGAACAACTATCCAAAAGAAATCCGAGAACTCATAAAAGAAAAAAGGAAGTTAAGAAAAAAAATGGCAACAAAACAGAGCTCCACGAGACAAAACTAGTGTAAATAATGCTACAGAAAAACTAGAAAGGGAGATACATAATATAAAAAAATCAACAATCAATTCTTTTTTAAGTAATTTAACAGCTGACCAGATCACAGATTATTCTTTATGGAAGGCAACAAAAAGAATGAAGACACCAATTATTCATTCTCCTCCTATCAAGTTGGAAAACGGCAACTGGGCTAGAAGTAACGAACAGAAAGCAGAACGATTTGCAGATCATTTAGAAAGCACGTTCAAACCCATCGACATAGATGGTGAAGAACTGAGATGGGAAGAACTATTCCAAACTGAAAAAAGAATAACGTTAACAACACTTAGAGAAGTATCAACAGAGATAAAAGAGAATATAAATCCTAAGAAAGCTCCAGGATATGATCTCATAACAGGCGAATTATTAAAAAATCTACCAAGAAAAGCCATAGTTAAGCTGACACACCTAATAAATGCTGCTTTTAGATTCAGATATGTTCCCAAACTCTGGAAAGTAGCCGAAGTAATTATGATCGAAAAACCAGGTAAATATCCTAATGAAGTGACATCCTATCGACCAATATCACTCCTTCCGGTGATGTCAAAACTATTTGAAAAACTTCTATTGAAAAGATTAAAACAAATAATAGAAAGAACATTTTTTATACCAAATCATCAATTTGGTTTTAGAAATCAACATTCCACTATAGATCAAGTGTACAGAATAACGAATATAATAGAAAAAACATCAGAAGAACATAAAGTCTGCTCTACAATCTTCTTGGATGTAGCACAGGCGTTTGATAAAGTCTGGCATGACGGTTTAAACTAAAAACTAAGAACGTTTTGTTTTTTGGTGAATCGGATGACGTATTACAAATAAACAATGCAACATGTAGGGAGGGGGTACGAATTTGACTCATGAAATCGACACACAACAACTTAACGCATTTGCCAGAGGACCGTGTGTCCCGAGTGTATCGTTAGTGGTGATTATGTCCGCTGACAAGGAGGAGGTGAAGAGGAGAGGAGAAGGAGGAGAGATGATCGATCGCTTGTATCGAAATCCCTGAGAGATCAACATTTGACTAGTGCTAAACTCAAAGAAGAGCTTAGAGAAGTCCGAGGAGTGCTTGCCAGCATTTGGTGAGTCAGAAGGAGACTGAAGGTAGCCAACCTGACACCAAAAAAACAGCAACGGGTTCCAATCTAACTGCAGCCCAGAAGCAAAAACGATTAGAATGTGCTTGCGAACATCTGGATTGGGAAGACTATCAATGGATTCAGGTATTATTCTCCGACGAAATTAGAATCTGCCTACATGGCAACCACAAGAGACGATGAGTCTATATAAGGCCAGGAGAGTGGTTTGCTCAATGTTGCATACGAGAAATTGTGTCATATGGCAGGCATTTTCATGAATGGGAAAAACGAGTTTGTTTTGATACCTAATGGAGTACGTGGATCTGACTGAGATCGCTATACCTATAAGAAATTGGTCTGCGTCAATCCGAACATAAATTCAATAGATATTGTTTAGGATGAGCTTAAACGAAGGGTCCGGAACAGAAATCATGCACCAAGGAGCAGAATGGAATTGAGAGCTATGCTTAATGATGTATGGGAAGCAATAAAGAATTTATTAGAAAAGTCATCCAATCCATTTGAAATCGACTGGAAAGTGTAATTAGGAGTAGGGGTGGTAATATCAAATACTGAAAAATAAAGAAATTCATTTTGTAATTGATGATGTCTCTGTTCATAACGTCTTTCTTGCGTTACTCTCCAATGATGAATATTCAGGAAACTAAATTAGTATTGCATATTGTTTTATAATGCGTCTTCCAAATAATGCAATAGCAGTTTTTATAAGCTTAATAATAAAGTTATTGTTTGCACATTACATCTTTTTATTTTCATATTTCTTACATAAAAACATAAGGTGTTATTTATTAAACTGTTTATTCGGGCTGTTGGGCCGTTGTCTTCTGTTGAGATTAGTTCTCGACGTTTCGCCAACACTAGGGGTTGGCATCTTCTGGAGACGTTGATGCTTCGCTTGTAAGCAGAAACTGACGACGCGTTGTACTACGGAGGCAATATTTATAATTCCCCACTCGCCTCCCCTCCACTGGTTTCGGCTTGAGGGGGCGTGTCGTTGTTTATAGTAGCTTTTCTATCTCCGTGTTTGGCGGGAAGGGCGTTTGTGGATTTTAATACTGGTATCCATGTTTTTGTTGATTTTTTAGTCCTTCTTCTATCCTATTGAAATTGTTTGGGTGCTTGTATATTTCCACCGCTTCCCGATATAACCGTGGGTAGTACTGTGAAGTTTTGTCCAGCATCTGTGTTTCTCTCAAATAGTATTCGATGTTCTCCGCTTCCCAAAGCGTGTTCGGCAACGGCAGATTTGTCGATGGATGGATCGACAAATCTGCCGTTGCCGAACACACTTTGGGAAGCGGAGAACATCGAATACTATTTGAAGAAACACAGATGCTGGACAAAACTTCACAGTACTACCCACGGTTATATCGGGAAGCGGTGGAAATAAACAAGCACCCAAACAATTGTAATGTAAGCGTAGCAAGTGAGTGAGAAGTTGGAATAAAGGGATAATGGAATAATAAGTAGCATAGAAAAGATAATAATTATTCGAGATAATTATTATATATTCCAAATTAAATAAGGGATAATTAATACAGTTAACTTATACATTTAAATTATACAAAGTATAACAATTGACCTAGTTATGGCATTGTTTGATAATTGTTTAAAACGTATAAAAAGCACGAAACTATTGTTGTAAAAAAAGAACAACAACACCCGTGACCCAAATAGGCGCATAACGCCAAAACTGCAACTCAGCGAACCTACGACCTTGGTACTAGAACCGGCGTTGAAAGTACGACCACAATAAAAACAGAAAAAACCGACGGTAGCCGGACAATCGGTGATTCTCCAGGGGCCGCGTATCATCTGGCATAGTTCGCGTGTAGTCCGGTTATTGTGGCAGCTCGAAAGTTCGCAAACCCTCAACTGACCGAGTTCCAGAAGACTGAACGTGTCGTGGTTGAAGCCCTAATATACACATAAGGTAACAGATTTCTTATACTAACCTGGGTAATTATATTAGTACCACTGTCAACTCTTCACTATCTTGCTACATCGTCTCCCGACGCGCAGAATAACGGGTTAACGATTGTATTAGTAACTTCAGGGTAGATTCAATATATTGTTGACTCTAATTTGGTTTTTTTTTAATGTTCCTTTCGTCCGACTCACTAGAGACTAGGAGAACACGAGATTCTGCGTATGCATATCTCCGGCTATCAAAAGTAAGCCCATAACCTCTGCTCTTTACAGGACCTGAGACCTAGGAGTCCTTACCCCTATCCCGAAATCCCTTATCTTCTCGTAAATCCACGAAGACGAGCCAGCCCTCCAGACCAGTGTGACCAGTATTCCTTGCAGCCGCTCGCAGGGTTAGCATCCCATGAGGATCTATTGTGTATTTCATTGGTGACAGCGTTTTCCATAACTTCACATAACGCTCCCATTCGTTATTCATTTACACAATTTCAATAGGATAGAAGAAGGACTAAAAATCAACAAAACATGGATACCAGTATTAAAATCCACAAACGCCCTTCCCGCCAAACACGGAGATAGAAAAGCTACTATAAACAACGACACGCCCCCTCAAGCCGAAACCAGTGGAGGGGAGGCGAGTGGGAATTATAAATATTGCCTCCGTAGTACAACGCGTCGTCAGTATTCTGCTTACAAGCGAAGCATCAACATCTCCAGAAGATGCCAACCCCTAGTGTTGGCGAAACGTCGAGAACTAATCTCAACAGAAGACAACGGCCCAACAGCCCGAATAAACAGTTTAATAAGTTAGACGATGGCCGTGAAAGCCTAACGCAATTATAAGGTGTTATCTCAAATATCGCTTTTGAGCGGATTGTTTTGCACTCAAGTGTAGATAAAGAATCAGTATCAAGAGCTACTAATAAAAATATGATTAAAAGAGTTCATAAATAATTGGATGTTGATGGATAACATTTTGAACATCCATCACATTATTAAGCTAGTACCTATTTTCTTTGATAGCATCTCTTTAATTTTAATGTTTAACTTCTGGTATAACCGGAAGTAGCAAATAGACAAAAATATTTTCATTAAATAGGTCACTCTTTAAAACCCGTTCATTCCAATTTCAATTTCATTTTCATGATTCAGTTGCCTTTAGTCTTCGAGATATTTCAAATTGGCCGTTTATCTGCCGCATCCTGTATAACACACATACAGATAACTTGCTTGCAACTTTTAATCTCAATGCAGACAGATTTTAATTATTTCTGTTACTTTCTTTCAATTGAGCTTGAATCTAAAGTAATTTGTTAGATGAAGTTTTAACAATATACTCACTTGCATCTCCCGGCTTTAAAGATTTCCCGCGTTTCTTCCACACCACAATATTATCCAGAGTTGATTCGGGACAAACCAAAGTCAAATGTGATTTTTCCATCAAGACAAATGTTTTCCTGTATTTAAATCCCTTCGTTTTGCCTACTTTCCACCCCTTATTCTCTCCATTATCATCAAGAGTGCATGTTTCCACGCACATTTCCACTTGAATAAAATCGGGTATAACTCTCGTTCGATTACTTATGTCTGAAAGCCAAAATGGAAAATTTAATCAATGACGTGGGGAGGTTTATCTCCCAGAAGTATATCTTAAGAGGCGTTAAGCATCTCGTTTTTTCTGTTTATTGGATGTAAAGGGGCCGATACGAAAATTATTTAGGTCACAGATCAAGATCAATTAAGCAGTCGAAGGAATATTTGACATGCAATGAATGAAATATGGTGTTCGGAAAATTATTATTTATAAAAACAAAATAGTTATATTAGTAGGATTCAATTAAATAAAGGCACTAACATAATTATGAACAACTATGCC
Organism: Diabrotica balteata; assembly: GCA_918026665.1. Classification (NCBI taxonomy): domain Eukaryota; kingdom Metazoa; phylum Arthropoda; class Insecta; order Coleoptera; family Chrysomelidae; genus Diabrotica; species Diabrotica balteata. The sequence goes on from OU898284.1 coordinate 3,336,793, forward strand.
ATTATTTAATGATTTTATAAGGTATGATATATGACTCTGAATGTTACTAAAAATTTAAAAATTATTTTAACTATAGTTTATTTTTATGAACGAGAGAGTAATTAGCATAATTTTAACTGGTACTTCCGACCACTCCATGGGCGTGCTCAAGATTAATTGAAAACTTACTTTGAATAATTGTAAAAAATAAATGAATTATTTCAGTGTTATAAAGTGTTATGTGTAATGTAAACAAAAGTGACCTCTTTTATCACACACTATATTAGAACTGACTGGCCTACATTAAAAAGGGTTTTAAAAAATTCACATTTTTTTTTAATTTTTAAAAATTACAAAAGAGAAAAAGAGTTTTTAAAACCGTCTAAGGTATGTTAAATAGATGAATAAAAATATTAATATAAAACTTACAGCTACTTGTTACAAATCCAAATCAGATTCAGAAGATGAACTTTCAGAACCAAGATTTATAATAACTGGCTCGATCATTTTTCAGTAATATTGTCCAGCTTCCACATTTTTTCCTCTTCTTTAATAGTGTATTTTACTGCCTTTTCCCAGTTTTCAGGTTTTACATTATTTACGGCCTCCAAAAACAACTGTTTAACATCATGAATTTTAAAAGTGGTATTTTTTCTTGAAACTTCACTCTTTATCTGTGCCCATACCAGTTCAATCGGGTTTAATTCACAATGATATGGTGAGGATCTAAGTACTGTCATTCCACGATTTTTGGCAATTCATCAATTTCGTATTTTTTAAATTTTTCGTTATGAAGGACACACAACGAATAAAGTTCTTTTCTTATAGATCTGGGATGGTACGTAATATTTTTAAACTCAGCCAATTCTGCAAGTCTTTTTTTAACCACTTGGTTGTGGGCAGTCCTTCTATAAGTCTGGAGTGATAACTTGCATTATCCATTACTATTACACAGTTCTTAGGAAGAAGATCTATCATTTGTTCGAACCATTCTTGAAAGACATCAGCGTTCATGTCTTCATGGTAGTCACCGGTACGAGTTGATTAAAAAGTTAATAAACCACCTTCAACAAAACCGTCTGAACTGCCAATGTGTACTATTATCAGCCTGCATCCCTTTCCTGATGGTGGGTTTAAACCAGTAGATAAGTTATTTACAAAAGCGTGCCTTTGACTTGTAACAGTTTCATCCTACCAAAATTTATTTGGTGTATGACCCTCGTTGATTCATGTTTCATCAAGATAAAATATTTTTCTTTTTTGGTTTCTCATTTCCTTTATGGTTCTTAGAAAATGTCTTCTCCATATGACAATATCGCTTCTTTCTAATAAAATAGACTTTCTGGGATTCTTTTTTCAGTGGAAGCCTATTTCTTTTAAAAGTTTCCATAACGTACTTTGACTCATTTCTGAGTAATCCTTATCATCTCGAACTGAGACAAGAACTTTATCCAATGTTGGAAATTCTTGTCTAAAGAAGAATTCATGCACTTTCCGTCGAAGTCCTTCTTTAAAATGATATTCTATTTGAAATTTTGGTTTCCCTGGAGTATTACGTGGCATTTGAAAACTACCACATTTCTCTTCTATAATAACTCTGTAAATCGTAGATTTCCCAACACCAAGTGTACTGCTAACTAACTCAACGGTCTCATCAACACTTTCACATAAACGTTTGTCTGTAAATGATTTAAAACAATTAAATATTAATGTTTTTTCATTAACTGTTAAAGGACCAATTTTTCGGCGTTTACACGGCACTTCCAAATTTTCCATAACACTAGTATACACAATAAACTGCACCTTGCAACTGAAGTACCTACTTTTAGTAAACTGTTGAGAATTTTAAATACACCACTTGGACCTTCCTACAAAATGGAAAAACCCACTATCACATTTTCTGTAGAATAAGTTTAGAAGGTAATTATCTAGTCAATTACTGTCGTAGATTCCTGGAATTAAAGAATTAAATGTTTGATTGTTGAAACCCTTACTTCGTGGAATGCACTCATTTCAGATAAAATAAAAGGTTTTATTTTATCTAAAGAATTAAACTTTATTTTGCAAATAGGTAGGTACTTATTAACTTTTATTGGTTATATATAACCAATAAAATAAACATCTTACATTTCTTGCAAATTCATTAGTACCTGTTAACCTCCATCACTCCGACACTGGCAATCTTATTTAGGGATTAGTAACCCTTACAACTATTGTATTCTATTCTGCTCCAACCTTTATATCTGGTGGTCATACTCAATTTAAAATTGTTTTCCTATATACTTCTGTAAACTTGTTGACAAATATCTGTTTTTCATTGAGTCACCCGTATCAACAGTTTAGGGATTTGCATACATAATTTATTGTTTTATTACTCTCTCATACATAAAAATACACTATAGATGATATTCCAATAGACACTAAAATTTTTTAAAACACTATAAGTGTTTTTAAAAAATAAACACTAAGTGTTTATTTTTTAAATCAAATATGGCCATCACGACGAAAACTTATCAATAATATTTTTAAATCATAAAAAGTACTTTGATGGGTCTAACATTGATTATGATGATCACACCAGTTCACCATTAAATGTCTTCTTCTTCTTCTTCGTGCGACTAGGATTACTCCTTTTTGTCTGCCTCTTATTCTGTTTCAGTCGTTGTTGACTCTACATTATCTTTCCACCTTTTTGGCGGCCTTCCAACGGGTCTTCTGCTATACGGTTTGTTGTTTTTACAGATTTTCGCTAATCTATCTGGTCTGATTCGGTTTTTTTTGTTTCTATCCACGTGTTAATATTTTGAATTTTGTATTGTTCACGTATACTTCTGTTGGTTTGTCTGTCTCTTAATGATATGTCCGCTATTGATCTTAATACTTTCATTTCTATATTTTTGATTTGTTGTTTCGTCTTTCTTGTATCAACCCGTGTCTCCACTGCATATGTTAGGATTGATCTTACTGTTGTCTTGTATACTTTCATTTTGCTTTTCGTGGTCAGCTATTTGTTTCTCCATATGGTTTCTCGGAGGCAACCCCTTACTCTTGGCGCTTTTGATGCTTGCCTTGTGGTCTTTGTTCTTTTATCCCTGTCACTAGTGATCTCTACTCCTAGGTAATTGAATTTCATTACTTGTTTTAGCATTTTGTCGTCTATTTCTAGTTTGTATCTACGCGGCTCTTTACTGATCACTTTAAATTTAGTTTTTTGTACTGATATTCTCACATTAAGTTTGTTTGTTGTGATATTGAAGGTGTGGAGCTGCCTTTGTAAGTCATCTCCGTTATCAGCAATCAGTACTGCATCATTTGGCATAGCATAGTATCATGATTTTATGCGCTCCCATATGGTATCCGTGTCGTTTTCTTACTTTGTGAATTATTTGATTTATTACCATATTGAATAACAATGAGCTGAGCGAGTCTTCTTGGCGGATTCCTTCCTTTAATTCTATGCATTCTGTTTCTGTTGCCATTATAACTCTGGTCTTGTTGTTATTGTTATTTCCTTAATTGTCCTTATTATCTGATGGTCTATTTGTTCACCTTGTAATAAATTTAAGATGTCAAAATTCCATTAAATGTGGAATTTATAATGGACCAGCTCTATGAATCTCTTAACCAATCAAATAATTCAAGTCCTGGACCTGACAACATCCCAACCATATTTTTTAAGGTTTATCTATTGAAGGCAAGAAGTATCTACTAGACCTCTACAATTTTATTTGGATAAATATGTTTTATGAAATGAGGTTGAATGCTCGAATAAATGAACTTTGAAAATAAGGCTATTATCGAGCACAAGTTAATTAAATCAAGCCTAAGTACTTTCGCTTAAAATAGCATCAGGGGCATTTCGTTAAAATGTGAACTATCCGGCAAGCGTAGAATGTGGAAACATTAAAAATAACATAAAATTGTACAAAACACTACACTAAAACGAGAACAAACAGTTTAAAATTACGTAAAGATTCTACGCTACATTCTCTGTCAGTATCTGGAGGGATTATCCCTCCAGATACTGACAGAGAATGTAGCACTACATTGAATGAAACACTACACTAAAACGAGGACAAACAGTTTAAAATTACTTAAAGATTCTACGCTACATTCTCTGTCAGTATCTGGAGGGATTATCCCTCCAGATACTGACAGAGAAATACTGACAGAGAATGTAGCGTAGAATCTTTAAGTAATTTTAAACTGTTTGTCCTCGTTTTGGTGTAGTGTTTTGTACAATTTTATGTTATTTTTAATGTTTCCACATTCTACGCTTGCTGGATAGTTCACATTTTGACGAAATGTCCCTGAAGATGACATTTTAAGCGAAAGTACTTGGGCTTGATTTAATTAACTTGTGCTCGATAATAGCCTTATTTTCAAAGTTTAAAAAATGTTTTCCCTGTAGATTGGTATAAATCTATCATAATTTCCATACTTAAAAATGGTAAAAGTAAATTAAGTCCAGAATCTTACAGACCAATCTCTTTAACATATTCAATGTGTAAACTACTCGAGAAAATGGTCAGTAATAGATTCCTGTGGCACCTAGAGGAAAATGAACTTAGCTCAATTCAAACTGGCTTTAGAAAATCTAGGTCTACTACTAATAACATAGAAGACATAGAGTCTGTAGAACATGAATTATTTGGCTGTGAGCAGGACTGTTTAGCTGTTTTCTTCGAAATAACTCACGCCTATGACACAATTTCTAGACAAGATATTTTAAATACCTTGTCAAGCTGGTCAATTCGAGGCAATATCTTGCATTTTATCCGAAACTTTCTTCTGAAGCGATATTTCCAAGTTCGAATAGGCAGCACTTACTCTGATATTAAAACCCAATCAAACGGTATTCCTCAAGGGTCCACTCTTAGTGTTACTTTATTTCTTATTGCAATCAATAATATTGCCAACTCACTTTCACCTATAGTCAAAGCCTGTCTATTTTGGGACGACCTGGTCATCTACTTAAGAGAAAAAAATTTATCATCAATCTCACATTATATTCAAGGAGCCATTAGTAAACTAGAAAATTGGTCTAATACTACTAGTCTGCGTTCTTTTTCAATAAAACAAAAGCTATGCTTTTCAGGAAACGCTTTAGAGCTAATTTAATCCCTCCTAACCTAGTTTTAAATAACAATTCTCTTGAATATATAAAATCTATTTATTTTCTTGGCCTGCAATTAGATAATCGTTTAACTTGGAAAAAACGTGTGCACTTTCTTCGACAATCTACACAAAATGGACTTAATTTGTTAAGAAGTATAGCTCACAAACAATGGGGCGCGGACTTTCAAACATTAATGACTTTATACAGATCCCCAATTCGCTCAAAACTTGATTACGGGACAATTGCCTACAATTAAGTAAAAATTTCAAGAATAAATAGTCTCGATCCAGTTCATAATTTCGCAATTAGGATAGTATTGAGGGCACATTACACAAGCCCTATTAAGATCATGTACTGTGAATCTGGGGAGCCTTTACTTTAGCTTAGAAGGGAATAAGTTTCATATCCTACAAGGGTGGCGGCAAATCCAACCATTCCTGTTTTCAGAAACACTTTTGCTGACAGATTTTTCTCGACGTTTCAGTCAAGAAGAAGATTAGATCCACCATTTTATCATCGTATCAGAACAATTCTAAATAACCTAGACATCACTGTACCTCCTATATACACACTTACAAATTATGATAATCCTCTACCTTGGACAATATCTCTCCCAAAGTGCGATATCAGTCTTATATCATTTAAAAAATCTAATACTTCATTATACCTCTTTAAAGCCAAAGCCTTATAAAAATTAAATAGTCATCACAAGTCCATCGACATTTATACTGATGCGTCAAAGTCGGAAAATAAAGTGGATGCTGCATTTGTAACAACCAGCGAAGAACGGTCATTTTAACTTCCTAAGTAATTCACTATATTCTCTGCTGAACTATTTGCCATTCTTCAGACAATAAATAGGTGAATAGCTGAATAGGTATTCATTTATTAATTCATCTTTATCTATTTCCCATCTTAACTGTTAAGTAGGTTTGTTTAAAAAAATCCTATTTTCTGCCTTTCTAGATTTTTGCTACGTTTTCCTGGCTTGTCTGTAGCTGCACACTAATTTTCTCGAATTTCGAGAAACTAATTTCTCTCGAAAGTAGTTTTACCTATGGTTTTTCTTAAAATTTATTTCGTATTGTTAAGTGCTGCTTGTTGTACGTTTGTAATTAATTTGTCTGCTTCATCCTCAAGTTGTTGATTAGTTCTGCTTGGTACATTTAAGTTAATTGTTAACTTAGTTCCTGTTTCAAACTGCACCAATCTGTTCCAATCTTTGTTAGGAGACAGGTAGATTAGTAGTATTAGAAAGTGATTAGAATTGAAACTTTTTCAACTTTCTTCAAGTTTGTTCAAACTTCTCTTAAATTATCCAAAAAGGATTAAAAGTTTCAGAACTTTTTTAATCGTGTCGGAACATCGTCAGTGAAAAAATTTAAAGGGTAGTTGAAACTAGATTGAATGACCCTTAAATTAAAATATAACAGACCTTTTTGACTTCCAAATTGAATGGACTAATGAAGCTACTGGGCTATAAGCATACACACGAAGCGAAACATATCGAAGAAAAACTCGAGACAAAAATTATTAAACTATCATTTATAATCAAAACCAGACTGGTCAATAGCACAACCCTACCAACACTAACTTATGTCAGAGCAAGGTGGAATCACACCTATGAAACAAATAGCAAAAATTTACAAATAGTTTAGAAAAATATCTAAGAGCAGCAGTAAAACATCTCTAAATTGATTATCTCTAAACAGAGATACCACACAGCAAAAAATACCAAATCAATGAAGAACAGAGCATACTACATCTTTACTGAGCTGACCCACCACCAAAACAAAATATTTAGAGAGCTCGTGGGTTATAATGTAAATGATAAATGTAAATACCTACTGCCTATACATCAACTAAGAGCATACAATAGATAAAACAAGCCAAATTATGTTACAAGATAATGAAATTATTGACGAGTTTAACCTTCTCGTTAAATTGAAGTAGATAGTAATGATCATCATCATATAACGGGGGTCCTACGGCGATTGCCGCTTCCCGAATTTCAGCCTCTATCTTTTCATATCTCTCCAACCTCCCTCTTCTAAGCCTCTAGATCGCATTGTTTTTGTAATTTCTCTTCTCCAGGAATTTGGTGGTCTTCCCCTTTTCCTTTTTTTCTGGCGAAACATACATTAAGGCGTTCTTTGGCCACCGCTCCTCCTCCATTCTCATCACGTGACCATACCATTGTAATTGCCTTTCTTGTATTCTATCTGAAAGAGTATCTCTAATTCCTGTACGGTTTCGTATTTCCTCATTCCTGATTTTTTCCATTCTCGATACTCGACATGACCTTCTAAGATAATCCATTTCCACAACGTCTACTTTATCTCGTTCATTCTTTGTTATCATCCAACGTTCGGCACAATATGTGGTAATCGGTTCTACAATTGCTCTGTATACACGAAGTTTGGTATGCATCTTTATTTTATTAGGCCACATTAGAATTCAGTATTTGGATGCATTTTTTCCCTTGAGTTATTCGGTTTTGTACATCTATCTTAACTCTGCTATCTGTTGATATGATGCTTCCTAGATATTTATACTGGTTGCAACCTTTAATGACTGCGTTTTCAAGCCTCAGATCTGTGGTATTTCCTCCAATTTTTAAAAATTCTGTTTTGCTTATGTTTACAGTAAGCCCCCATTTGGCATATTCCTCAAATAATTTTCGATTCATATAATTTATATCTCTGTCATCGGTTGCAACCACCACCTGATCATCTGCAAACAACAATGTATACACAGTTTCTTGTCCCACTTCGATGCCCATAAATCTACATTTATTTCTCCAATTCCTAAATGCTTCTTGGACGTATATTTTAAAGAGTGTCGGTGACAAACAGCATCCTTGCTTTAGGCCTTTAGTGACTTTAAAATCATTTGAAATTCTGGTTCCAATTTTTACACAACTAACTGCATTTTCGTACAATTTATATATCGCTCGGATATACGTCGAATCCAATCCGGACCTTTCGAGGACCTCAAACATTTTCTTTAACGGGAGACTATCATATGCTTTCTCAAGGTCTATAAATACCAAATGGGTCTCTCTACTTCTTTCGACACGCTTTTCAATTATTTGTCGTAGGATAAATATATTATCAAGGCAGGATCTCCCGGTACGAAAGCCGCTTTGTTCTTCAATATCTTGTATCTGTCTTTCAACCCTCTTCTTTAATATTCTGCCGTACAACCGGCCCACGGAGCTCGTCACACTAATACCGCTATAATTGGAACAGTCTCTTTTATTCCCTCTCTTATATATGGAGCTTATATAAGATTTCTTCCAATCTTTAGGAATTTCCTGATCTCCACACATACATTTATTAAAAAGGTCTACTATTAATTCTAAAAGTGTAGTCGGCCTATGTTTAACCAGCTCTATGGGAATGTCTCCAGGCCCTGTGGCTTTTCCGTTTTTAACCTCTTTAAGGTTTCCGTCAATTCAGATAATGTTATTATAGGGATTTCCTGTCTTTCGTCTCTGTTATCTATTAATTCCCTTATCTTGTCCCATCTGTACTATATCCTCTTTCAGCAGTTTCGTATAATATTCTTCCCATTCATTTAACTTTATGAGAGGAATGTTCTCTTCATTTTTCTTACTTTTCCTAAACTGCTTTAATGTTTTCCAAGCTTGTGCCACTTTTGTTCCACCCATAAATCTGTCCAGTTCATCACACTTAGCCTCCCAGTTTACATTTTTCGCCTTATCCACTTCTTTTTAACTTCTCTATTCCATTTGGCGTATATTTATCTGTCTTGAGGATCTTTGGATTGAAGCCATATGTGATATGCTTGTTTTTTCTTGAGAACTTTCTCTTCTAGTTCCGTTTACAACCATTCAGGTTTTCCTTTTTTCCGATTTTCAACTTTTCTCAGTGCTTCATTTGCCGCTTCGTGAATATATGTTTTAATTACCTCATACAGACTTTCAGGGTCTAAGTCCTTTGTTTCTATATTTTTTATTTTTTGAGCTATTCTAATTTTATATAAGAACTTTGTCGAATCTTGTTTAAAGCTTTCCAGATTATATTTTATGTTTTCTATGGTTGTTCCTATGTCTGTTACTTCATCATTTTTGTGACTTTATTGTTCTCTCTTAAATGTCACCATTACTTTTGCAATAATCATATGGTGGTCACTTCCACATTCTGGCCCTCTAAACACCCTCACGTCCTTAGATAGTCCTCAGATAGTAATGATATTATCTCTAAAAAACATAACAAAATATTACTAAAATAAAGAATAAGGGGAGACCAGCGGACATTCAAATAAAATAATAGTCTTCCACGCACGGTGAAGTGGTGGAGCGTCTGTTAGACACTAAGTGTCTCTGGCTAGCACGGGTAGAACTGTCTTCATCACAAGTCATGGAAACGAATATTTCTTATAGACATGCTGGACTCTCAAGGCGAGGGTATATGTATATATAAGTAAGTACTGACTCACACTCTGAAATTGGCAAGAAAAACACACAGTATTACCTTTACTGTCCACTTTATATTGCAGATTTCAGGAAGTACATAAAAATAGCAATATAGTACAAGGAATATTATATGAAAGTGCTGATATACTGTTACTTAAAGACACAATGTTTCTCCCATAAATATCTTCCCCACTATTAAATAAACAAATAGCATTAAGTGAAATATATTACACTATTTTAAAAAAATTTGGTTTATGGATATAAATAATTCCTCACCTGGAAATATCTGTTCAAATATAAGCGATCTGCAAGATATTTCATGACCTTTTAAAAGATAGGATATATTAGGATCGTTAACATTATTATACGTTCCATTGTGTCTTAACTTAATTCTACATAATCCTCGCTTTTTCTTCTGTCTACTACCACCAGGTTGGTCACACAAACATTTACTAAAGGGTTCCCAATAAGTATACAACTCCATAGAGAGCTTTAGGTTTTGTCTGGCGTGAACAAAATCGTATCCTTCAGATTTTTGCAAAAGTTTATTGATAGATGATATGAATTCTTCATAATATATTTTCCAATCAGACAGGTTGCCTGTTTCGGTTTCTAAAACAGATGATATATGTAAATTCAATAATCTTAAGATCTTATAATAAATTAAAATTGTGAAAAATATGAAATAGTAAATAAGATATGGGTACCACGATGCGCAAGTTAGTTGAAATCTTGAGTTTAAGGATCAATATACAAAAGACTATTTATTTCTGTATTCATAAAGAACCTAGTGAGCTGGTAATGAATAATTGTAGAACAATAACACAATGCCAAAACTATAACTATACAGGAGTAACGAAAAAATATACAACGAAGAAACAAATAATTCTGTAGAATAAATCATAAAAAACAAAAGGAAATTTGTACGTATGTTATTGTATATTTTATTTAAAAATAGATATCTGTTTATTCAATAATATTAAGATCTCAAAATAAATGAAAATTGTGAAAAATATCAAATAGTAAATAAGATATGGATACCATGATGCGTAAGTTATTTGAAATCTTGAGTTTAAGATCAATATAAAAAAGACTGAATATTTCTGTTCCTCGCAATCGTTCATGCTATCTTGTTGTGTAATGTCGTCCTCAAACAATTCTTGGACGTATTCTCTCCATCACCTGTTTAGTTTGCCATTGATATCAGATATTATTTTACCATTCGTATCAACCAGGGTGTTTCTATTGTTGGGCTGTCTTATACCTGCTAATTCTGTAATTTTATTGTGCAATTCAAAACTATCATGATTTCTCTGGAGTTCTTCTATCTCTAAACATTTGTCGTTGTGCTACTTCTCTTTAGCTGTCCGTATTTTTATTCTGATCTACTTGTGTGTGGCTTTGTATTCGTTTACATTTTTGTTTTTGTATATCTTCTTTTGACCATTAGTTGCCGGATCTCATCTGTCATCCATGGGGTCTTAGCTTCATCGATTTTGTAACTACTCTTTCTGGACTAACTTTTGTATTGGCCTCATTAATGTGTGTTTTCCATTTTTCGTTGGCATCTTCATTATCATTGATTATTGTTTTGCTTAACTCCTCGTTAATTTTCAACGTTAGTTCTCCTTTTATATTCAGGTGTTTCAGCAGAGTGCTTATTTGTTGTGTCTTTTGTTGATTTTTTATTTTCTTTAAGTGAATTTCGAATTTTACGATTACTGGATTGTGGTCTGATGACACATCTGTTCCTGGACATATTTTTGCTGATTTGATGGAGTTACGGCATCTCGATTTGATAAGGATATAATCTATCTGGTTTATAATAATTTTTGCTTTGCTATCCACAAGTGACTTCCATGTATATAATCTACGTGGTGGTAACTAAAAGAATGTATTTGTCGCTATCATTTCAAACTCCTGGCAGGATTCTGTCAGTCTTTCCCCTTTTTTGTTTCTTATTCGTAGTCCGAATTCACTAATAATGTCTTAGAATTTACATTTTCCTAATTTAGCATTAAAATCCCTCATTGTTATTGTTATATCTCTATTATTGGTGCTGTCTAGTGCTTTTTTAATGTCATTGTAGAGCTATTTCATTTTCATTTTTATCTGCAGTAGGGACAGGGGCATACACCTGTATGATATTAAGGGTTCTATATGCTGTTTGTTAACCATCTCCGGTTCATAGATGACATTTTCCTTATCACAGATAATGTAGGAGAAGCCAAAGATATGTTAAATGAATTGGACTGTGCTTGTTCGAAGGTGGGTTTCAGAATAAACTGGACCAAAATTAAGGTTATGACAAATATGGTCCACAATTACTATTTAACTACACTTCATCTAATTTAGATAACGATGCACGTCATCGGCGTCATAGCCTGTGACGTCATATGATACCAACACGAAATATTTAGGGTTTAGGTGTGTTCTTTTTAGAATCACTTTACCGAGTACACTGGCATTACAGCCACTAGGCATATTTTATTATATACGCGTAGAAATAATATTTAAAAATTTCTATTAATACACAATAATATGTTTCATTTAATTTGTATAAATCCATTATAAAGAGTTTTTATCAAGAACATTTGTTCGGAACACACTGTAACTGTAATCGAACGAAGGTAAAATTTTGGCATAAATTGGTAACACTTATTTGACAGTTGCGGTGTTGACACTTTTAGTACTTTATTATTTTGAATTTTAAAGTGAATACATCTCGTTTTATATTTTTACTTATTTAATAAAATCTGTTCTTTTTAGAACAAAATTAGTGTGTTTTATTTCAAAAATGTCACGTAAGAATTTAAATAGTCGTTGTAAAGAGATGGTAATACTTTTGCAATAATTATGTGACCTATTTGATTTAAAATGGAGTCAGGATTTTTTTATACTTTGGCAACTATGTCAACTTCGATCTCTGACGTAGATAATGACGTAAGTCGTTATCTAAATTAGATGAAGTATATTCAAGACAAAGTGGTAGAACTGATGGAGAAATATGCGTATTTGGGTCATGAAATAGGAATTAGCAGGAATAAACAAACATGCGAAATCCAAAGACGAATTACTTTAACGTGGGTAAACTTTAAAAAACTGCGAGACAGACTTAGGGCTAACATACCAATTACCCTGAAAAGTAAAGAATTTAACCAAGACGTATTACCAGTCATGATCTATGGGGCGGAAACTAACCTAGACTATGTCTTTGAAATTGAGAGTGGCACAGAGACGAATGGAACGATTTATGCTGAGAGTAACGTTGTAGGACTGAATAAGAAACGAAGATCTGCGAAGAACGAATATTGCTGATGTTGTGGAACACATAGCGGAACTGAAATGGAACTGGGCAGGCCATGTAGCGAGAATGTACGACTCATGATGAAGAGCAAAATTACAAATTGGTGGCTAAGAGCAGATAAACGTAGTAGAGGAAGACCACATGTACTTTGGGCTGACGACGTCAGGCGTATTACCAAAAATTGACAACAAAGAGCACAAAATTCTAGAAGAATGGAGGTGTTTAAAGCAGATCTATGTCCAGCAGTGATGATGATGATGATGATGATGATGATGATGATGATGATGATGATGATGATGATGATGATGATGATGATGATGATGATGATGATGATGATGATGATGATGATGATGATGATGATGATGATGATGATGATGATGATGATGTTGATGATGATGATGATAATGATGATGATGATGATGAAACAATTGCAAATAAGCACAAAAACTTCAATACCTTGATGTAACTATATCAATGATCTTGATTAAATAGTGTAGCTCGCTAGTTATCTATAATAAAATACATCAAAAATTTACCTCCAGTGAATGTATTTATAATATCAACATAATAATTAGTCCCCATATTAATTTCCTTCATTTCTAAGTTTCGGCAATAATATACTCCTCTGTCAAGTAAAGAAACATTGAATATATTTAAACTATGATCTGTATTTACTACAAGTCTGTTTAGTTCTCTTTCGTTTTCCATTCCTGGAGTGAGCTCTTTCGCTTTTGTTCCTAGTTTATCAGATTTGAACCAATTTTTTGCTTGACCATCGTCAACTTCATCACAAAATGTACATTTTAACGTTATATTTGATCCAAGAGTTGCGTCTACTAATTGAAACAAATCTACCGCGTTTGTCGAGACGAGCCTCTCACGCTCTCTGCAATATATATTTTGGGAGTAAGCATCACAGAAGAAAGTAATTAATGTAAAAACTTTAACCACATTGCAGAATATCATCGTTTATGATAAATATAATATACATTTTTTGAACTAATAAATATGAATTAGAAATAACAACACCAATGAAATATATAACGTCAATGTTGACGTTTTACTTATGTTTGACATTGTTTGAAGTATACAGATTGAACGAATTTAAAACGGATCATACAATTTAATATATGTCTGTTTTAACTGCATTTGAAATAGTGGACCAATATAAAACTTGGACAAAAATAAATCCATACCTGGGTATAGACATTGTATAAAATATCGTTCAACTATCTGTCTCGCAACAAAGTTGTTTGCATAAAGGAAGCGATAATAGTTCAGGAAATGAAGCTCGAAAAAAGTTCAAACTTCGCAATTTTTTCGTCCTGCATGGATTGAGTTACAATTTTAACAGAAGGTAGGTGATAGCCCAAGGATCAAAATCTATATCAAATTAAAGTGCGCTGAAGGGTTTTAGGGGTGAAAACTACCCCTAATTGTCAAAAATTATAAAATAACATATTAAACCTGAATATGGGTAAGATTTGGTTTGAATTAGTTAAATAATGATTATTTTATACTTGTGAATAGAGTTCCATTATATTTCAACCCTTAAAAAGCAACCCTTGTTAGAGATTAATGTAAAAAAATTACTAATTCTAAAAAAATGATTTCGCCTTGGATCGATTTGGATAACTAATTTGGATTTAAGCTCGATTCTCCCACTGCTTTATAGTTTATGTCACGTCGACGAACCCTGATTGTTCTTAGGGGTGAAAACTACCCCTAATTGTCATAAATTATAAAATACCATATTAAACCTGAATATGGGTAAAATTTGGTTTGAATTAAATAAATAATGATAGTTTCGTGCTTTTAAATAAAGTTCCATCATATTTCAACCCTTAAAAAGCGACCCTTGTTAGAGATTAATGTAAAAAAAGTAGTAATGCGAAGAAAATGATTTCGCCTTGGAACGATTTGCATAAAAATTGGGAATTAAGCTCAACTCACCCTCTGCTCTATAGTTTATGTCATGCCGATGAACCCTGATTGTTCTTAGGGGTGAAAACTACCCCTAATTTTCAAAAATTGTGAAATAACATTACAAATCTTAAGATGAGTGAAATTTGGTTTGGATTAGTTAAATAGTGATTTTTTTATACTTTAAAATACAATTTTATATACTTTTCCACCCTTAAAAATCAATTGTTATGAGTGCTATAGGTGAAAACAATTTTTTGCCAAAATTTTGCAACTTTTCAACTTTTGAAAATCACCCTTTACAACATTGCAGTCTTTATAAACTAATTTAATAGATATAAATTGAAAAAAGTAGAATTAAATACAAAAAAATTTATCAACATAAAAGGCACCATATATTCTTTTACATTTACATAAATAGTTGAAAATATTTACATTTATAGGTAAAACAATTATAATATTAATTTTAGTCGTCATCAATTACATCTTCATCGTGATCTATGTCATCCTCATCTTCTTCAATTATTGGTGGACTATTATTGCACCCTTCACCTGAACACACAGAACAAGTAGAGTTATAGTATAAACCAACTTTTCTGCACCCACATGAACCGCCGCATTCCTTTTTTTTGCATTGGCAAAAAATAATATTGATCGGGTGCAGGTTGTTTGTTCATGCGTACGGGAAATAACAAACCATCTTTGGAATACCATCCCCAATCTGTTGCTCTGATATTTTCATTTTTATTCTGTTGTATGGGATTTCAAAATAAGTACGCTTAAAATTTTGAATGTATAATGCCCCACTACCTAATATACCGGTTTTGTAGATTATTATGCTCCGAAATGTACTGTACTATACTAATGTAATTTTCCGGGAAAAATATTAATTGGTTTTTTTAACGTATTTTCTTCATTTTTAACGATAGAGTGTTTCTTCAAAAACGATTTTGTAGAGGTTTTTAAGAGCTACAAGGATCTGTGAATTAAATCTTTTTGGAACCCTTGGTTTTTAAATGGGGTGAGTTTAAAGGGCTCCAAAAAATGGTGCTTGATCGAAAATCGATGCTTTAAACGGTTATATCTCGCCAAATGTTCATTGTACAACAAATCTAAATAAAGGAAAATTTTAGTCATTAAAAAAGCTACAATTTAGTACTTTTCTATTTTTTTCATATATTCAGTATTTTCGGGGATATTTAAAAAAAGAAGGGTAAACAATATGAAATTGTAAATCGTTTCTCGCTTTATGCTGTACTTTTTCTAAAACTAAGCATTTTAAATGGGTCAAACTTCTTGGACGTATTAACAATATATGTACAAAGAGAATTGCAAAAGGGCGAAGATCATTATGGAGGTGGTTAGGGGTTGTTTTCATCGATTTTTTCGTAAAAAAATGAGGTATTGACCTTAATTTCATCATAACTCACTCAATTATTAAGCTAGAGCCTTTTTTTATAATAGGTCTATTTATGATGTTTAAAAAAGATTCTGTGAGTTTTCTTCCAAAAATGCATCATTTTCCCGATATTTGACTTTGAATCTTTCAAATTTGGCATTTGAAGAAAACCGCTTAACATTGATAGGCCGTATTTCGGTTCCTGTTATATCGCAAAAACATTTTAAAAAATGAATTATATTTGTCTTTTTAATAGCTACAAATTTGTTTTCTACAATTTTTTTTGATAAAATGCACCATTTTCGAGTTATTCGCGAAAAATCGATTAAAAACGTCGATTTTTTCGTCTAAAAGTTGTTACTTTCAATCGCGAATAACTTGAAAAATATCAGTTTTACCAAAAAAATGTATTGAACATTTTTTTTTAGAATCACTGTTTTAATCGAAACCTGTAGTTAAAACGTTAAAAAAATTTCTCACCCCCGAGATGGGGTGGCAACCACCCCCAAGGCTTTGGCGCACTTTGGTTCGATATAGATTTTGATCCTTGGCTATTACCTACCTTCTGTTAAAATTTCAAGTCAATCAGGACGAAAAAATTGCGAGGTAAAATGCTTCATTTCCTGGACTATAAGTGGTTTGACAGCATAATAAAATCGTAGATTTATGTGTAGCTTTCAATTTTTATGATTTCAGAATCCAGCAGCCCGCTGAAGTATTGGATTTTTATAATATAATTATTTGACAACCTTTTGTTGGTCAACCACCTACAGCAGAATTGAGCCGAAATACATAATATTTCGTATGTTCCGAATTTATTTCGTTCAATCTGTTTAGTACGTCCACTCTATATTTTCCCATGCATGAAATTATCGAAATATTTTTATGCTAGGTTTCTTTTTTACTCACAAAAACTAGTATTGCAAGATGAAACCGCTTGTCCATATTAAGGATCAACAATATGGCATGATTTTGACACCTTGTTTACTGTAA
The DNA here is from genome assembly GCA_918026665.1 of Diabrotica balteata. Classification (NCBI taxonomy): domain Eukaryota; kingdom Metazoa; phylum Arthropoda; class Insecta; order Coleoptera; family Chrysomelidae; genus Diabrotica; species Diabrotica balteata. The sequence goes on from OU898284.1 coordinate 3,353,954, forward strand.
ATGTTGACTTTATAATTTTCATTGACAGTGACATTAGCTCATTTATCGTGTTTATTGATTTATTTAAATTTAATTTTTTTTGGTTTTTCAAATTATTTTAGATATAATCTTTGAGCACAGAATAATAAACAATCAGAATGTTCACTCTGCTTGAAAAAATAAGTACGCGCATCTCGTTCGTGGAGACGGAATCAGCCATCAGCCAGTTTTAAACGGAACCAGTGCTGTTTATGTTCGTATGCTCTACTCATAAGACATTAACAGGAATTATCGAGTTGTGAACTTACCTACATTCATCGAGCAAAAAGACAACAGAGGGAATCTAATCCTTATGAAAAGGAGACCAAAAAAGTGGCCTCTGATGGCGGACATATCCGGAAGTGCGAATGCGCCAAATTTAAATTTTCCGACACTTATTAACAGTAGCTATATATTTTTCAGGATGTGTCTTAGATGAGAAAGTTTTAATTAATTATTAACTATAATAGTCCAAAATGCGACACAATTGTTAAAAAACTTCAATATAAATAAGATTTCATGTGACATTTGGGACAAACAATACCATAACCTAACTAAATTTGATGTCAAACAAGGAGAGAGACTATCTTTCCTCGTTTAATGTGGCCTCTAAAGATCGCACTTCCTGTCTAACAATATGTTTGCCCCCACTATTTTTACATTCCCTCTTTTGTCTTTTTGCTCGATGCCTATATTATGGAAGTATTCACTTTTGGTTGATCGTGACCACTTTCGCATTTATTTTACAAGGTATTTATCAACTTTAGCACGAGTTTTGATGAAAATGTCGATAGATATTTCCTTTTAAAAGCCAAATCCATACATAACTCAAAAATTGCAAATTTGGACACTTTTGCGTGAATGCTTTTCATTTGTTGATCGTGAATTTGTGACGTATGAATATCAAGGTATTAAGATATTTACAATAAATGTTCATATTTTAAGGCTATCTTACTTACTAACACATTAAGATAGGACGTCTAAGGTGGGTAGGCCATGTAGTGTGGATGGATCAAACCGACCCAGCTAGAAAAACACTCCTTGGTAGACTTATTGGTCAAAGAAAAGGAAGACCCAAAACAATATTTCTAGATAACGTCGACCAACATATGAGAAATATGGAAATACGTGCTTGGCGGAGGATGGTGATGGATAGGGACGACTAGAAGAGAATTCTTGGGGAGGCTAGAACCCACAGAGGATTGTAAAGCCAAAATGGTAATGATTTATTTATATATAGACCAAACGTAGCAGCTTCTCGTTCTAGTTCTATAACTTTTTCGCTTAATACCCTTTCGTTGAGGCTTATTATGGCAACATCATCCGCATATGCGCATATTTGCATTGATCTTGTATTAATAAAGCCGTTTATATCCAAACTATTTGGTTAAAACTTTAATTATTGTTTTTTAACTGTTTTTCAAGGTATTTTATTGTTGTTTTGTCTGGTTACTTCTAAATAAATCAATGAATTTATTTACGAAGTTAAAAAATATTTAACCTCATGTTTTATTCTCTTTTCATTGTCAGTGGTTTTATCCTATTGTATTGGAACCAATTTGATAAATTGGGTCCAATTTATCAAATTTTCACAAATAAATATAATAATATTTTTAATTTATTGTGATACAACTGTAGTATTATAATAAAAATTACTAAGGGTAAAAATAGGAAAATTGTCTCTAGTGAGGTTAGGTTTTTTATTTTGTAATTAAATCGTGGTGTGACACAAATTCAATTAGCCAACCCTTCTATAAAGTTTCAAAGCTACCACGTCATTCTATTTAATGGATGATGGAGGGGCATGTGTATTTAAAGGAAAAACGGGCAAGCACAAATTCGATGGATTTTTAGTAAGTAAACGCTCTAAATTGTTTAGAACAAAGTTTGCTTTTTTGTTTATGTAAATGTAAATACTATTATATCAAAAAGATTATAAATTTAAAAATAAAAGAAGAAATCATAGATTTGATTGTAAGAGTTGTCAAATAGGAATGAAACTTAATCCTTAGCTTAATTCTGACGTTGAAAATTTGGAAAACTAAATGACGAATTAGTTCCAGCAGCAATTATATTCACTAATAACTAATGTGTGGAAGAAAAAACAATCAGATGTTTTATATTCTTAGAAATTACGCTCAAAATTCTTATAATTTAAATAAAGTAAAGGCAATTGAAGGGTCCAGGGGAAAAACGGCAATAGTCCATTTTTTCAACAAACTGAGGTCACCATTGATTTTTGTGGTACTGTTAGGTTACTTTCAAGTAGTGATACCCTTAATCTGTAAAAACAGCGTAGATCCTTAAAATAACCATTATAAGATTTACTATACGGGGGAAGAATGGCATGAGTCCGTGCTCGTGTATGGAAAAAGGGCATCAGTCCCTGTTATCAGTTGGTGTCGGTAAGTCAATTGTTGCATCAGAAGTTAGTTTACCACTCATAGCCACGTGCATCTGTTGAATATTGATACGTTGTGCATATTTCTGTAGTGTAAAAGTTTTTAAAAACACAAGAATTATCATGGATAGTGACTATTTAGTGTCCAGTGAAAGTGAAACTGGTCTATCAAGCAGGGAAACGAAGAAACGTAAAAGAACTGGCAGAGGGCGAGATGTAATGAAAATTTTACGTGCCACAACGCATGAATTGGGACCCGACGTTTTAAATGTTTTACTGTGGTTCCTGAACCTGAACGGTATAGAATAATTCGTGAATTTAATAAATTAGGTAACACTGATGCACAAAACTCTTACATTAGTGGTCTAATCAGTGTTCTTCCTGTCAACAGCAGGCGACCTAGAAAAAACGCTAAAGAATCTAGACTTAATAGTGCTTCCTTTAGTTATTGTGTTCGAATAGTTGAGGATGGAATTACTCGTGATGTTTCAGTATGTATCAAAGCTTTTTTATCTTTCCATGGAATCACGAGACGTCGAGTTAGATACATTAGAGACATTTTTTAATGGGAAATTAGGTGCTTTTTAATGGGAAAGCACCTATCGATATGCGAGGAAAACATAATTCGCGACCTCACAAACTTTCTGAAGTCACAAAGCAAAAGATGATGGAGTTCATTAAAAGTCTAAAAGGACGCAAATCTCATTTTTCTTTAGCAGACTCGAATAAAATTTACTTACCTGAAAACTTAAACATAGTGAAATTACACAAAATGTATTCCGAAACAAACGTTGACAATAAAATATCCTACGAATCCTTCCGTGACATTTTTAAGTCAAATTTTAATATATCGTTCGGATATCCACAAAAAGACACTTGTAGCACGTGTGACTCCTTAAAAGCCGACATATCATCGATAACTACATTATTAAATTCTACTTCGGACCTTGAAACTAGGAAAACAGCAAGTAATGATATAGAAAAAAAGACACGTGAAAGGAATCTACATCTAAAAAAAGTGAGCGATTTTATAGTCTAAAAAGAAGTTACCGCAAACGTGCTTCAAAGTCCTCGACTATGGAAGGTATAAGCATGGATTATCAAAAAAACTTACCATGTTCAAATATTACAACCAACGACGTATACTATAAACGTCAACTAAACTTCATCAGTTTCAACATTCATATTCTGTCGGATTCAAAATCTGTATTTTATAATATTATGCACTTTTTTTATAATATTCTGCCCATGGAAGTAAAAGAACTAACTATTTTTTGTGATTCCTGTGCAGGACAAAATAAAAATTTTACTTCATTCGATTCTTACATTCTTAGTTACAAGAAAAAATCGTTTTGATATTGTGAAAGTAATATTCCCTATTAGAGGGCATTCATATCTTGAACGCGATCGAAACATGAGCCTTGTCAATCAGAAAGCATACACTGAGGTACCAGAGGACTGGAGAGACGAATTGCGAAATTGCCGTTTGAAACCAACACCATTTGAAGTGATTGATTTCAGTAAAAATTTTGATTTTCAAAATTGGACTTTATTTTTATCACCGCTATATCCAACGAAGTGCCCTTTCCTAACTCGGCCAATCAGAATGCTTAAATTTTGCAGCAAGGATAACCGTTAATTTTCCATAAATCCACGTATATGGGTTTATATTATAATTCTAAATGCGAAAATAAACCGATTAAGGCGTGCCGCAAAGGACACAAAATAATCACAATAAAAAAGAAGTAGGAACATTACGAAAACTTTATCAAGGCGCAATTCCTATTAAAAAATCCAAATGGAAAGATCTGCAAGATCTAACTGCATTCCTCGAGAAACCAGATTCCAGGTTGTTTTATCAACAATTAACAGTAGTTGTTGTCGAACAATCTGGAGAAAGCGATGACGAATTTGTGGACGATCCGCCAATAGACGTCTAATACAGAAGAAAAGTGGCACGCAACTGTCCATCCATCTGTCCACCATCTGTCCACAATAAATCCAAATGGACTATTGCCGTTCTTCCCCTGGACCCTTCAATTGTTAAAGGTGATTGAGGAACCTGTAAAAGTTAGAAAAATGTTATGAGTAGACAAAATTAGTAGTAAATCTGGTACTGGTCTCTTAAAGATAGTTATTAGGATAGTAAAAGCCATCTGTAGACTTCAAGGAAAATTAAAAAAAAAAGAATTGTTAAGATTGGTCTATGCGTTGTTGATTTATGCGCTTACCAACCCATTTTGCGATTCATTTTTATATTATAGACTTTATGTACTGTTTTGTAAGTGCCTCTTTTTTACCAATCATTTTAACATACAAATTCAGCTACATTGACTTGTCCTCTTTTACCCACAATTAAAAGATACTTTTTTAACCTATATTTGAGTTAATCTCGTTTTCATCAAAAATTGACTTGTCCCCTATTTCATGCCCAACAGCGAAATAGTAAAATTTCAGTAACTGAACGAGTTTTTACTGTATAGAGTATCGATTGCGACAACCAATAAAATATAATTAAAACTTAGTATGGCCTGTTGTGCAAAGTAAAACAAACCGCTAACAAATATACAAACGCCCAGTATAGTTTTTTTATATGCGACAAAAATAAAATCCGTTAGAACTAATAGTATTGACACAAAATTAAAATGAAAATATTAACTTCAAAAGCATCGGGTTCATTTTTCAATCATCTCTGTCCAACTTGATAGTCCAGACTGTTTATTCTAAAAACTTAGTTCATATTTAGATCTAAAGTAAATAAAAATATTATTGAAAGACGCTCAAAAATTTACTGTATTAATTTTGGGATGGCGACTCGTAGACAAATAAGGATTTCAATATTTACGGTTTACGATATTCGTAAAATTTGAAGATGACGTAAATTGCGGGATACAAATATTACTGGGATTAAAATAAACGTAAAGGATTAACTAAAAAATAGACTTTATATATACACTGCGCAACAATATTAGGATAATAAGTATATATGTCGTAGACAAGTATGAAATGCAGGTATTCTTGTAAAACCCTAGTCATTTTTGTAATGGCTTGGCAGTTTGTATAACGTTTTCATTTTTACGAAATGACTTTACCCTTTAGGTATTTGCGAAGCTACTGACGAACTGACCAAGGATATCCAGATTCGCCGTGGGGTCCGCCAAGGGTGTATTTTATCACCCTTGTTATTCAATTTATACAGTGAAGCCATCTCAGAATTAGCGCTTGCCGAGATCAGTGAGGGCCTTATAATAAACGGTGAGCCACTTAATAACATAAGATATGCTGACGACACCGTCCTTTTGGCAGGAACACTAGAAGAACTGCAACACCTTGCTGAACAACTAAATATATATTGCAACGATTATGGACTAAAAATCAATTTGAAGAAAACCAAGTTCATGGTTTTTACAAAAGCACAAAACATCAAAGTTAAGCTAGTACTAGATAATACAGAAATTGAACAAATATCTTCGTACAAATACCTTGGAGCATGGATCACAGAAGATACTGATCAGACAAAAGAAATAAGATGCCGCATTGAAATTGCGCGGTCAACTTTTAATAGAATGAGAAAACTTTTTTGTAATCGCGATATCAATATATCGCTCCGGATAAGAATGCTTCGATGTTATATTTTCTCTACCCTTTTGTATGGAGTTGAAGCTTGGACACTTAAAAAATCCAACATTAAAAACCTAGAAGCATTCGAAATGTGGTGTTATCGACGCATTTTGAAAATATCATGGATGGATCGCAAAACAAACGAACAAGTTCTCGAACAACTAGGAAAACAATGCGAAGTTTTAAATTCCATAAAGATCAGGAAATTGGAATACTTGGGGCACATCATGAGAGGTGAAAAGTACGAACTACTAAGGAATATAATGCAGGGTAAAATCAAAGGTAGAAGAAGCGTAGGAAGACGTAAAATCTCGTGGCTACGCAATCTCCGTGAGTGGTTTGGATGCAGTTCAATTGAACTATTCAGGCGAGTAACCAATAAAATTATAATTGCCAGAATGATTTCCAATCTCCGATAGGAGTGGAACTTGAAGAAGAAGAAGAAGAAGCTACTGAAAACGTAATTCTATTGTGAAAGAGTGTTGCAATTTAGTTACAGATCATATAATATAAAAAGAATTTAATTACTATTTAACTGGGAATAAGCCACAATTAAAGATAAAAATACGTTTATTGACGTTTCAATTTCCACTTCGGAAATCGTTCTTTATTTAACAATATTTAAAAAAAAATGGTCCTAACCTAATTTTTTAACCCTAGTTTTCCAATTTCCAAGATTACAGATTACAGCAGCGTTTACAAAAGTTTACATTTACAGTCTAAGTGTACTATTAGGTCACATTACAGATAATAGACATGGCTAATCGGGAAAAATTCTATGAAGGATTACATAAAAATTTTACTCTAGTAAGTTGACGTAATTTCTAAATTCTTTTAGATTTTTCGGGATTATATTGAAACTAGATACGGTATAAGCAATCCCCCACTTATTGGCCAACGGCTTCGGACGAATGAGCTGATAAGTGGAAGGGCACCTTTTTGTTCTGAGATTGGTAAATCGGTCTCGAAGGCTAATGAACCTATTAACAACTCAAGGCATAACATTAGTCAACGGCATAAATATGCAAAACAGAAGGCAACGGGGAACCACTGCATTAAAGATTCGGAGAGTACCCCTAATACAATTAACATGACTACAAGAAATCACAGAAACCATATTACTGATCATAGAATTCGGATACCAAGATAAGGCAGAAAAGGACATTTACTAGACGGCAAGACCCTCTCGGTCGCCAGCAGAAGAAATCCTTGCCATTATAGTGGAAAGATAAACCTCACGATCTGCACATGGAATGTTAAAACATTATATGAGGCAGTCAAGACTTATAATGCAATCAAGGAGATGGATAGACTATCAATAGACATAATGGGATTAAGTGAGATGAGATGGACGAACTCTGGGCAATGTAAAATTAATGATCATCATATATATATATATATATATATATATATATATATATATTATATATATATATATATATATATATATATATATATATATATATATATTAGTCAGGTAACCCTAATGGAAGACACGAAAATGGGGTAGGTATAATCTTAAATCAAGAAACTGCCAGACATGTTAATAACTTTGTACCTATATCGGAAAGAATACTCCTCCTTCAACTTAATACCTACCCAATTACATCTAACATTATCCAGGTACATATATGCCCCTATAGCTGACAAATTGGACGAAATAAGTAAAGTATTTTATAACGAACTATCGAACACCTTAAAACGCTTCCCCAGAAAGGATTTAACTTTGATTATTGGTGAGCTAAATGCCAAAATTGGTAGGGGACAATCGGGGGAATTCATAGGACAATTTGGACTTGGAGAAAGAAATGGCGAGGAGACCGACTGGGTGAATTTGTAGCAGAAGAAGAGTTTGTGATTACTAACACTTACTTCAAACTCCCACACAGAATATTATATACATGGAAATCACTTCAAGATACCCCAGGCCGCATAGTGAGAAATCAAATAGATTACATTCTGATTAATAAAAGATTCCGGAACAGCATAACATCAGTCAAGACATACCCAGGAGCTAATATCCACCAAACAACCAAAAATAAAGAAGAAATCGTGGATAACAAATGAGATTCTAGATATGATAGAAGAGAGGCGAAAGTGCAAAGATCAAGACATGTCATTATACAAAAGAATCGATAAAAGATCAAAAAAGCTATTAGAATAGCTAAGGATGCGCATCTAAGAAAACAATGTGCGGAAATACAGCAATTGCAACATAAACACGATTCATTTAATATGCACAAAAAAGTTAAAAAAGCCGCAGGCTTATACAAACCTAGAAGAGTTGGGTGTTTGGCAGATAACCAAGGCAAACCACTGTTAACTGTGGAAGAAAAACTAGACACTTGGAAGAATTGTGTGGAAGTAACTTTTGCAGATGACAGGCAGAATACCATTGAAGACACTGAATTCCAAACAGGACTCCCGATTACCATTAAAGAAGTCACGTCAGCTATTAAAAGAACTAAAGATGGTAAAGCGGTAGAGCCTGACGAGTTTTGTGCAGAATTCCTAAAACTTATGGATGAACAGGGAATAAAATGGATAACAACTGTATTCAACAACATATACGTAACTGGAAAAATACCCCAAAGCTGGTTAAAGTGGACCTTCGTGACCATACCAAAAAAAGTAAATGCGAAGACATGCGAAGACTACAGAACAATTACCCTAATGCGCCACTTACCTACTTAAAACGTTTTTGAAAGTGATACACGGCAGAATACATAAAAAAATGCGAAGAACAAGTATCATGGACGCAGTTTGAATTCCACGATTCCTTAGGCACCCTAGAGGCTCGATTCGCTGTCCAAGTGCTTATGCAAAGATGCAGGGATGTTAACTGTGATGGGGATATTTGTTTTATCGACTACAAAAAGACATTTGATAGAGTAAAGCATGATAAACTTACAAACATCTTGAAAGAAGTGGGGTTAGATGATAGGGACTTGAGAATCATCTATAATTTATATTACAACCAAACGGGTAATATTAAAGTAGATGACCAATTGACAGAGGCAGTCTCCATAGATAGAGGAGTGAGGCAAGGATGCATTCTGTCCCTGGTGTTATTTAATATATACTCTGAATATATCTTCGAGCAAGCGCTGGGAGAACTACAAGAAGCCGTATTAGTCAACGGAATGCGTCTAAACAACATTAGATATGCCGACGACTCAGTAGTTTTTACAGATAGTCTGGACGGTTTGTGAAGAATAATGTCGCGTATATCAGATATAAGTAGAGAACATGGACTTGATCTTAATACGAACAAAACAAAGTACATGGTAGTCAGTAAGCGCGAAATATTAAATACATAGCTTTTGGTTAACCAACATCCAATTGACAGAGTGGACAGCTACACATACCTTGATACCAACATTAACAGCCAATGGGATCACTCCAGTGAAATAAAACAACGCATGGGAAAAGCGTGATCAGCGTTCATAATGATGAAGTCTCTTTTCAGAAGTCACGATTTACCACTTGCTACCAAACTCTCTCTCATTAGATACTATGTATTTTCTACGTTATTATACGGAGTAGAGGCCTGGACACTTTCCGAAGCTTCTTTAAGAAAACTCGAGGCATGCGAGATGTGGTATTACAGACGTATTTTAAGAATTTCATGGGTGGATCATGTGACTAATGTTGAGGTCCTACGTAGAATAGGCAAGGAATGCGAGATTATTAACACCATCAAAGAGCACAAACTAGAATATCTTGGCCATGTTATGAGGAATGAACAGAGATACAGCTCGTTGCTTGTTGATACAGATTGTTCAGGGCAAGGTATTTAGACAGAGAGGACCAGGGAGAAGAAGAATATCTTGGCTTCAAAACCTGAGAAAGTGTAAATCG